>JAQQZZ010052946.1:0-10024 GCA_030265115.1 Mopalia vespertina | reverse complement strand
TCAAATCCTGTGTACAGCAGACTTCACTGATCTATCATTGGATAGTTCAAAACTGGCTGACCAACCAGAGTGCAGGACAATTTAGCAGCACAGGATTTGAGGACTGAACTGGTCATGTGTTGCCTCCAATTGATGATCACCAGAGTTATGATCAGGTTATGAAAATGGAAATTAATGTATTGTATAAGACACAAACAGTTTTACTTATTTACAGAATATAGGTTTTGGGTGGTCTTCTCCTTTAAGACCAATCTGACAATGAATCAAACAACCTACTCAATGTGATTTGAAACCTATGTGAAAAGAATTGATTTAAAAAATTGTTGTGTGGAAGACTATGTATTAACTTTTACAGTTTCTTATTTAAGTAGCCTCTAACTTTAGGCTTTAAGACTAGTTTTTCCCTCTTAAACATAGCACTGGAGGAACAAATTTTCAAACCGAGCAAAACATTGTTCATGCTATTTTTGTGTTAATGTGGCCATATATATAACTATTGGAATATACACATCATATCATAGAAATACCTAAAGTACGGTGTTAAAAGTTTATTTTAAGAGAGATTTTGTTTATACTTTCAGGTGAGAAAGTGTCTCTGTTGAGTAAATTGTTTGGTAAGGGGAAGAAGAAAGCGCCTCCACCACCCCCTCCTATCAAAGAGGTAGAATATGCATCATTCTCCGCCCAGTTCCCTCCCCCAGAATGGCAATGGTATCAACAACAGATTGAGAAACATAGGCGAGTAGAAGACTGGGTCAAGAGACAAATACCTAAATCAGAGACGTGGCATTACCTCCAAGCTCCACCTTACAGTGTTGAGCATAACGGTCCACAGCCCATGGCTGTGTTCCCACCAGGAGGTCCTCATCAGGGTCACCAATTCCAACAACCCTGTCCAGTTCACCTCAGTAGCCAGCCAGATCACGAAGGGGGCACTCATGTTGTGCAGAGTCAACATAGAGCGTCGACACTTCCCAACCATCGCCACTCAAAACGGAAAAACGGCCGCAGCAAGTCCCTAACGCGACCTGACAAAGATCGACACAAGGAAGCTGAAATGACTCGTAGCGCAGAGAGGTTAAAACTTTCCTATGAGAGCTATGAAAATGGTGGCAGTAGTGTAGAAGTCAAGGAAAACACAGACCCTCAGTTACAAGGGGTCCATTATCCAATCCACAGCTTTATGTCTATTGATGACCATTCACACCCAGCCCTGCCCTATCACAGCACTCCAAGGGACCCTGGAATACCTATGCCTGCAATGCCCATGGGTTTTTCCACCCATCCCTCCTATATGGACGAGTCCTACCAACCCAGAAGACCTGATGTCTTCACAGACCATAAAGAGCCTGTTGAAGGGAGGCATGAGGGAAGGGAAATTCATCGCAACAGGAAGCCCTATAAATCCAAAAAGAAGCAACACCGATTAAGTGACAGTCATCGCTGTAGCTTTAACGAAGGCGATATCAGTTATGAGTATCAGGGCAAATTGCCCAAGAAAGATTCCTCATTTGCAGTGTCTTGTGAATCAGGAGTGAATTGTGTGGGACAGGTTAACAATGATGATGATGGTAAGCCTGGAAGTCTGTCCAGTCCTCAAGGTCTCGCTGCTGATGGCCAGCCTGGATTCTCTTCACACACTCATGAATCTCAGAACAGAAAAGGAGAACATAATCACTTAAGGCATAAAGCCTATCTCATGAACAATAGCGTGGCAAAGAAGTCCTATCGTCATAAACACCGTGGTCATCGAGAGAAGTGCATTCCAGAAGAGTCTGTGACCGAAGTGAAATTACTTGATGATTCTGGGGATTTTGATGTGGATCTCAGGTCTGCCAATATGGAAAGAGTTGATGTCTGTGTGCACAGAAACTTTGATGATACCCAGACTGAAGCTGGTGTGAAAACAAACACAATCTCTGGGAGTAGTGGAGAGGGTGTTATCTCCACCAGTGAACAGAGCTGCGACACGGTTGTTGATCAAAGAAATGTCTGTCTCAAAGTACAAAACAAACCTACAGACAATGTCACGATTGACGGCAAGGAAGTTAGTGTTGGTGATAGTGGAATAGGATCACCCAGGAATGTGGACACGTCCTCAGATAAATTAACTGCCGCTAATTCATCAACGGAAAGTAATATTGACAACAATCAACAATTAGCCCAGAGTAAGCATGGGTTGAACATTTTACGTAATACGGACAGATCTGTGAGGAAATTCCCCCAGCATCGAGTCAGTAGCGGTTCAGCATATGTTGTTAACACTGCACCTTTTACAAACGGTCCATCCATGCCGTTAAATAATCAGCGCCCCATCAGCAAAGAATCGAACATAGACCAAGCTCATAAACAGCGACCAAAATCGCAAGGTGACCCATTTCAGCATGTATACCCAGGACAAAATGAACTACTTCCTTACCAGTACGGCTCACAAGGGGAGGTGCGTCCTCAATTTGGATCTCAAACTGAAATGGAAGAAAAACTTCTCCAAGTTTCGAGAAAATTCCAAATGGATGGAGATTTTGAAGTCGTTGGTGTTGTGTGATACAAACTTTCGGTTTTTAATCAGATTTTAGATGTCTGATGTCTTTGTTACTGTTGATATTAAAATTCATTTTGTTTCTGCATAATTATGTTATTTAATACCGATTGTATATAGTGCAATATGTAAATTATTCTGTGTATATAGTAGGATTTGTGAATGTATGTATAGATTAATGTATGTGAAAAAACCTAATGTACATGTAACAACAGTTGTAAGTAGATACTGGCTCTGTTGGATTAACTGCAGTTGAAAGCTAACCAGTTAATGGATACCACCTGTCAACCAATGAAAATCATCCATGTGTTGATATCCAGATTTCTGATACAAATTCAATCAGCTTCACCACCAAAGGTAATCCAGCATTGTCACTGAGAATTGCTCAAACAGCCTTGTTTTGGTTGCACTTGACTTGATATGTCTTTGAAATGTGTTAATACAATTACAAGAATCATGGCAAAATATTAGAATTGTATAAATGTTTTTATTATTTATATGGTGATCTTAATACGCAACACCAAAAAATGTACAAAAACAAGAGATTTGTTCTAAGCATTTTAACTCCAGATATCTGGGCATCTTTCCATGAACGTTACATGTTGTGATATTTTAAACTTAGCATTTTAGAGAACATAACTGGACTTTACGTAATTTGACTAAATTATTCTCTTGCTACGGTCAGTCAGCTAAATGTGTATTTACAGCTCTTATAAAGTACTTGATACTTAAGTCATTTACAGTATCTTGAACATGCATCTTAAAGCATACACATTATGTAGTCCATCCCGAAAGATAACTGTAAATTTTAATCCGATGTGGAATTAATTTTAGTATAAATTTCGTCAAGTATTTACTGCAGGTGCATAAAATTGTTTTTAATTTTAATGCTCTGCATTTCTATCAATTTTTTTAGCTGATATACAGTATACAATTTGAATAGACGTAAATTTTCGTACTCATCAGACGAGCAAAAGCGGACAATTTTCTGATTTAAAACAACCATTATCAATATTAAAATTACATTAGCTGTGTCTTTTATAATAATTAATTGCATAACGAGGACAAAATGGATATATCAATAAACCAATATTAAACTGTTAATATCCAAAAGTAATGTTATTTATCGGTTTCCTATTTTAACTGTACAAGGTTCATAAATATGAAGGTTCGTAAGTATATCGTGGGTGAAGAATTTGAAAGAAATGAATATTAAGAGTATTTTAGTTAGTTTGAGATAACACTTTCTTAGTTTGAACAAATTCTCACTCAGAAAATTTTGCAGGTTGAAACCCGTCCGGGAATTGAACCCACAACCCTCAGTCAGGCACTGAATCACCAGCATTTTCTAAGAAAGTGTTATCCCAAACTAACAAAATACGGTTAATATTCACTTTTTAAAAGATACAAAAATCATTAAGAACTGAATATTGTTTCAAAAATATTGCTAAAGTTACTTGACCTCTACCTGGGGACATTTTGTTTGGAGCTCAGTCATGCTGCCTGAACAAAGCACTGGAGGAACATTCAATTCTCCGAGAGCAAGCACTATACGTTTATAGTTGTTTACTGTGGATATTTACTGTCCAATAACACCTCTGTCATATAAGTGAGAAACCTTTGAGTACGCCACGAAATTAATCAATCTTAAGAAACATACTTCTGAAATATATTGTTTTGTGTTTATGAAAACACTATACCAGATATACCCGTTTAACATTTTTAGGATTCTTTATAACAATGATAGTTTTGATCAATTTTGCTTGGGAAAACTTGTCTTTTTACTTCTTCTGGCAAGAGTGATTTAATATGTTCTTCAATAAAAGATATTTGTTGATGTAAGATATTCCGTTGTCTTTATATTACTTTTATACTCCAATAATTCATTTCCAAATTATGGACCTAATCAAAGCGTTGATAAAACTGCCTGGTGTGGAATATTTGTTTTCTGGCGAATTCATCCTAAGCTAAACAGTTATGTAAATTGATTAAGTACATGAAGGTAAATTGAGCTAAATAACTTTTTAGCGCCAGTTTTGTAAACTTAATGTCCCAACGCCTTTTCATGACTTCATTTTTAACTGAACAAACATTTCACATTTTAAAATTGTTAGTGCAACAGCTTACTGTTGAAGTACACTGACCTCATTTAAGTGAAATACCCTTGAATACGGCGGTTTACCAAATCATTCAAACTCGATTGTTATACCCTTTGTCAAATTGTTTTGTTCTGATTGGTTGAAAATACGTCACGTGGCATCAAACAAAACATGACGTTGCATGATTTCTATCGATGCCGTTCAATAATAATAATGTAGCAACTTGGAGCCTGGGACATTGAGGATTGCGTGTATTCTTCTGCTTATCAAAGTTATCGCCTCTTGGCTCCGGTGAGAGTGCTTGGCAGTATAGGCAGACGCACATACCCGGTCACGTACGAGTGTTCTACAGGGACCTTTTGTTCGAAAGACGATAAGTCGATTACAACAAATTAAATCGCTAACAGTGGATTAAAGATAGACCTTCAGCATGGCTAGACGTAATCTAATAGAAGATTAACTTTAATAGCGCTTAAAGCAACAGCTCCTGTAAAGCTATGCATTGTGCTCGTTGAACACCCTAATGTTCCATTCTCAAACATGCGGTATTTGTATATTATTGGAGGAGGATTTGATATTTTCAATGTTGAATATATCTGCAGAAAACACTGTCCAATACAAAAACGAGGTATGGGTGGCGCTGAATATCAACAGAAGCATAGCACGTCGATTAATGTTCAAATTTTTTAAAAAGGCAAACATATATAAGCCCAATGTTCGGGTTAGTAAAATGCCAGTTGTGTATTTTCTATTTCTCTGTCACATAGATTTCACACGTTGATGCAGACCTTCCAGTGAATATTTTGGTTTGGTAGCACGATCCTTTTGATTGTCGCTCGGTTTCTGCATGGGCAGCATAGAACTACAAATAAACACGGCACAGTGATCACCACATCTCTAAATTTCACCACCGTTCCTACCCATGTGGAAAACTAAAAGGGGCCTACATGTTTCATTTTAATACATAGAATGGCCCCAACTTTGCCAAAAAAAAAGGACAAAACAACTCAAACTTGATCAATATTTGTCCATAAGAAAGATATATATAAAAGCTTTTAGTTCAATCTAATTAATTGTTAGAACCCCACAATAACGATACAATATTAGTGTCAACTGTTTTTTTTTCTTTCTTTTTGTCTTAAGAACAAAAAAACTCCGGGAAACTTGATCTATAAGCTGTCACAATAAAAGCTGTATATACCAGTATTTAAAACTAGTTCAATTCAACTGATTACGTTACAGACTGGAGGTAGACCAAAACCTATAAAAAAATCCCCTCTGGTTGAGGACCTATAAATAAACTTGTCGTCTGAAAGTATTGACAACTATAACACTCTGTTTTTTTTAATTGTTGTGGAAAGTCGCCTTGGATATTTTACCTGGTAAAGGATTTTTGGCAATGCTTTATGTACAGGACACTAGCCGAGATCTAGAACTAAATATAGCCGAGCCTAATCTTATTTACGTCTATAAGCATTTTGCGCAAGGTTAAGTTGTTTGTTTATTAAATTTTTATTGACATAAATTTAAGGTTAGGTCTATATCTTGATTAGTGCCTTCTTGAGTTTGTTAAGTACCCTCAAAGTTAAGAGAAACGCCATTAGAGAAAGTACACAAGGTAGAGCATGAAGTAGACGAGAGCCGATTTGGGTGTATTCCTTCTAGAGGGTTGACATGTAGATTTTTAAATACATTTTCTTTACAATAATAAATATTATAAGATGTGATAATTAGTATAGCTAAAAAAAAAAATCGATTTTTCATCATTTTGAAGATCCCCCCCTGTTTTCATACTTAATTTTGTTAGTAGAACCTGGGACCTAACATGTAGGTCCCTGGTAGAACTAACCAGTTTAGATTAATTCTTAATCGAAATGTCTCAAAGAATTATCCAAAAAATACTGCCTGAATCAGAATAGTAGAGCTATCCTTTTTAGAGGTTCCTGTGAATAGAAGGCAGCACAATAGGATTAATTCATTTGTCTTAAGATGAGCTAGATCGAATGTAGGTTTACGTGAAATAAATTTGTATGATATCATAAGCCCAAATATTCTTCTTTCTTGAAGGTAGGCCTATGTCATTATCCTTTTTCTATATGTGTTTTTTCTCTCATTGCATGAATTTTCCCCAATAACTGCATAAATAGTCAATAATTTATAATAATAATTACTATTCCATCTTTTCTCGAGACATTCCGTACTATTTCGCGCATGCGATTTATTCTGGTCCGTCACTTATAAAAATAACAACGAACAATCAAGATGGGTTAGGGTTAGTTTTAGTGTTAATTATTGCAAATGATAGATTGTTTTGTAAAGTGACAGATCAATTCCGTAGTGGTTCCTAATTATAGTTTCAATGTAGAGACAGACGATTTGGCTTGCCTCCACCGGCTCTCAAACTCGAGTCTCTTGCTAACAAGACAAAGTGTACACTTCAACCCACTTTGCGCACTGACCAAAGGGAAGTTACTCTTCTAACACTCACATGTGCCCGCCATGCTGTTTGCATGAACTGTCTTTCTTGCAGTTACGCTCGCCTTTGCTTGTTTAGTTGTTGTTTATGTTTCAATGCCTTTTCAATCTGATTGAAACCAGATCGACAACTCTTGTATGCAAATTGACACAATGGTTCTAGGAAAAGTACCCAAAATTTACATTGGATGGGGATGCATTGTTGTTGTTGGGTTGGTGACATTTATTCAGGCCAAACGATCTGTAGATCAGAATCGCGGTGAAGTGTTGCGGAGTAAGAAAAGGGTGCTAGAGGCGTTAAGACATGATGATCGCAGTGACGACGGGAGAAATAGATACGAGAGGTGATGTAAGAATGCAATAGTGACCGGGATAATCATGGAACAATTAAGACAATTAAATTTAACACAGAACTGTTGGCGTGCCTTGTTTTCCCAGACGTATAAATCATAGATGACGAAATAGGCAGTTTTTGGTAACCAAATGATCAGGTTGGAAAGAGTGCATGTAGTGGGATCGAGCTACGACGCTTTGCCGGGCTAGTATAGCTACATTTGAATGCCAATACTAACTCGTTGAATAGGCTACATCGTGCAAGTGTCAGCCGTGGCTTGGGTGACGTAGTTTTACAAGAGGCATTCATGTCAATTCATTCAGCTAGCTAAATAGCAGTCCAACAACTACTAGCTTCTCTCACGAAATTAAGACATGCCTATCGTTATTTTTGTTAGAGCTCTGTGCTCGTGAGCACTCCGATTATTGGCAGAGTTTGACATGAGATAGTTTGAACAATATCCAAAAATCTACGACTAGTAAAATCCAGGAGTTCTTAATGAACTTTGGTTCCATAAATCCAGGTACAAAACTACATGAATCAGTCACCAGCAGTCTATACGGCTTAAGCAGGATTTCAACAGCTACATGTACGCTATGCTGTATTTTGACCATTATGGACTTGCCAGGCTACCCTCTTGTCAACATTGGAAGTGTCCGGAATTATTTTGTTCTCAGCTATTTGCCTATAGTATTTTATCAAGAAACTGGGCTGTGAGTCTCAAGAATATTAAAAATTAATCAGTAGTGCTGCACTTGAATTGTTTTAAATGTGTTATAGAGTTTGTGCCTGTGATCATTATTAATAGAAGACAAATCTTGTCATTTTTTATTAACTGTGTCGTACTATTGTTGCATATAACATCAGTCTTTACTATAATATTGTGTTACTAGTTCTCTTTAGTTTACTGTAGTGGCAGATAGTCCCTCTCCTATGATATTTGATGCTTGTTGACATCTATTGATAGGACAGTGATGGCGTAAAAGGTTGAATAATGCCACTGTGCAAATTGTATTTTCTTCAGTCTAAAGATTGTTTAACTTTATATATAAACTGGTAAGTTGGCATGTCGCATGTCACTATGAGTATTCTCTTTTATTTTTACCAGTACTCATTGCTTAACCATGCATTATGGACTGAAGTAGCTGAGAAAATCAGCTCTGTCGACTTATTTATCATATATTGCCATTACCCGTGTATGTTTGCAAGAGGAATGTCCGAATTATTAAAAGGAGCAAAAATTTAAGCCCAATGTTCGGGCTAGGACTGAAGTAGAAATTCCAGGTTTTCCCAGATCCGTTATTTTTATACTGAAAAGGAAATACTGCTTGTTTGGGATGACATATTCTTGCACACTCCTACAAACAAAGTCAACAATTATTACACATATCTGGAGAGTAGCTTCATGTAAAATTAACTTAACTGTAGTGATGGATCGGATATTCCTAACTGATTATTGGAACCAAAAGAAAGTAAATAGCTAGTGTTTAGCCTATATATGCCTTCATATGGGGCTGTTTTCTTATTAACAAAGTATGTCAGATTTGTTTGTTTGTAGTTATAACAATATTCCACAATAATGACGACAGATTGTCAACTTCTCACTCTGTTGTACCTGGGATGAGTATACTCATCCCAGGTTGAACTTACAAATGGTAGAAAACCAAGAGGAAATTATGTAAAAAAAAATCTATGATTGCCAGAGCAAATTTCGTGTGACGTTCTTTATATACCTGTCAGAGGTTGACGGAGGGTCCTGAACCTGCGAGAGATGCATCTGTTAATAGAGGATCAGTAGACAGACACGTTAATCACTAAATCATGGCCACTGCCAACAAACCCTGAAATATAAACATCCCATCTTCACTTTCTTGTCACCCCATCTGTGATCTCAGTAAAATGTTACTGACTGGACATGCGCACTTGTAACAGTGACCATTGTACTCTGTGCTTTGATTTCCAAAGGACAAACAGTAGAATAAAAATAATTGGAATTTTTGTACAAACTCACCTTTGGTTTCTTTTTGTATTGTAATGTAAACATTGGACTCATTGACATTTTTTCATCAAAATGTTCTTTCATACAAAGGGAATTATGGCTGAATATGTTTAAAACTTCTATTTCAATTGTGATAAATATAAGCTTTTTATAATGAACAAAATAGCCTCTGTTCATTTGATGTAATTTAAGTTGAAAGCTTTATTACATGTTTAGTTTGTGATAGTAGTATGAGAGTTAATTTAGTAAGTCTGTAGACTGAAAGGCAAAAATATGAGTAAAAATAAAAATTTGAAAGCTGAAATTGGCTAGATGTTTATTTGTCAACAATGAAATTGTCATAACTTGCATAAAAAAAAAAAAATGATAAAACTGCATGAAATTCACACTTTGAGTATAGGGAATAAGAGCACAAACTATTTTACAAATTTCTCAATGTCAAACAATAGATTACAACTATGTGTTGGGTTATTCTATTAAACTCAACTTCAAAATGAGGGCCCGCGGCCGTGGCTTAGTGGTTAGCGAGTGCGCTTTCGGAGCCTACTTCGATGTACTGTTCACAGGATCGAGTCCGC
>JAQQZZ010052935.1:0-10024 GCA_030265115.1 Mopalia vespertina | reverse complement strand
GGGGGGGGGGGGGGCGAGTGCCCCAGGGGATGCTTTCTGAAAAAGTGCGCCAGAACCCCCACTCCCTATACTACTCTACCAGACTCGAACGCAGCAACATCTTTTAGATGCTCTCCGTGCCAATGACCTGTTTGGATTGGTGGGGTGTGAGCTACACGTACCTGAACATCTTAATTCCACGTTCGACGAGTATCAGCCCATCTTCAAAAACACCACGGTCACGCGAGAGGAAATCGGCCCCCACATGAAGGCGTATGCCGAGGCGAACGCTATGTTAGCCACCCACAGACGTACTCTGATCGGGAGTATGTGGGGTAAGAAGATTCTCTTGGGGACACCGCTTCTTCGGGCTCTTCGTCACAACAATCTACCATGTGGTGCAGTACCGAACCAGCACGTGTTTAAAACCGTTTGCCGACCATGTGATTGAAACCTGCCGAGAAGGAGATACCGACCCTTCCAAGAAACTTATTCACCAAACTCGACACATTCAACGATGTTCATATCTGCGAAGGAAAGACGGCTCGAAAACGAGTTAACTGTCCCTACTTTCGATCCACGTGTGTGGTCAATGACGATACCTTTGAAGTGAGTTACGCCAAGAAGACTATCAAATACAACCTACCCTTACAAATCTGGTGCATGATCTACCAGTACGGCAAACAACGCATGTTGGAGTTCTATTACGTTCATGGAGACGTTCTTGGATCGCAGTGGCTGGGAGTACTGCGAGAAGGACACGGATTCTGCCTACATAGCGGTAACACATCCCGATTTGAAATCTCTGGTCAAACTGGTTCAGCCTGAACATAACAAGGCTGAGCGCGACCAATAGCTAAAACGGCTTGATCACTACGACTTCGACAAGCGATCCCCAGGGTTATTCAAGGAATAATGGAGCGGGGAGGAGATGTCAACGCTCTGTTCGAATACCTACTAGTGCTCCGGGGCCGTGGGTGATAAATTGTCCTGCAAAGGTGTGAGCCGTACCAACATAACTATGGAGATGTATCGCAACGTCCTACACACCCAGAAGTGTATCCGAATCTTCGCTCTAGAGAACGAGATGCGCTGGTACGCCCTACACAAGGCAGCCTTTACTTATTTATACGGAAAGCGCAATGTCCTAGACGTTGGCATCTCTACGACCTAGCTAGACATCTAACAAAGACATCACCAGCGACTTTCTTCGACAACCCACGAGCACCTACCACCATAACCATCACCACCAGCGTCCTTCTACCACCGACAGCGTCCTTGTACTACCACCAGCGATGGTCTACCACCAGTGACCTTCTTCTACAGCCAGGTTATAACACGTCAACTTTCTTTACCACCACGAGGGTTGTTCCGACTTTACTTTTCAGTACCAACCAATTCTTACGAAAGAGGTGTGTCTGTCATACAATTACAAATTAACACCATACCTCACACCCAACTTGACCCCTACACATACACACACACACACTAAGTTCAATTGTAGCTTTTAACAAGACACAAACTCGAACACACAAGGTTTATTTTTTTGTGAGTACTAAATTTATTTGATTTATTTTTTTTAACAACAACTCGTATCCAATTTTTTTTCAAGTATTCATGTCTGTGGTCCAAAACGAGGCATCGACCAGGAAAGCACGTCCGGACACATCGTACACCATCACGTCGTTTTCCAAGGGTGGGCCAGTAAACAGGGCCACGATTTGCGACATGGGGACGTCTCGAGCCCGATTGGAGGTTTAGTACAGACAACATTGACCACACACGGCTGACTTTGTAACGTCTGCGTATTCCACGTCCAACGGTGTGTCGTCTTGGTCAACCACCGCGTGATCACAAGTGACATCGGGGGTAAGCCGTTCGAACGAACTACTCCCCCCGACCGTTACGATCAAAGAATACGGTCATTCACGGCCACCCATTGTTCATCGGATCAATCACACGGGTCCGTATTCAAGATATACCCGACGGGTGGATGTGGGTGGGGTGCATGGTCTATGATTCTGGGGAAATACGCCTTGAAACACGTGCGACGTCCGGGGGTCTTCTTCCAACACCCACTGAAGTTGTGTGGTGTTCATCGTGTGTTCTCTTCCTTGTCTCTGTCTTTGGTGTGTGTGGCTGTTGTTTAGATCTGAAAGTCACACAGGATCTGACGGTTACGATCCACTTCAATCACGTGGTCGAATTCCGGGTAACAAATCACCTTGGTAGTCATGGGGAGCTGGATTCGGAAGTTCATCACCTGGCGGAGGTCGCCCTTCTGAATGGGGATATACTCAGCGTCACTGTGTAAGTTAGGGAACAGGTCGAAACAGAACAAGGTGTAGCCGCCTTGAAACTCGTAGCGGATGATGTCGTTTCCGTCATCCCGGCAGGCTTTCCCTACACCCGTGAACCAGTTGAAGTACGACCGCACGTACATGTTGTAGTAGAAGCGGGGTGTGACGTATGCGTATTCCACGCCCAACGGTGTGTCGTCTTGGTCAACCACTGTGATGGAATTGGTCGACCGTTCTTGTGCAGCGCCAGGTAGTTCAAGTCCATGTGTTGAAATTGAAAGGGATTTTCGCTATCAGTATCGTCGAAGGCTGTGTTGTCGACCATACCGAGAATTAGGCGTTTCGTTAGCAATCTCAGTAACAAATTTTGTTCGTTGACGGCTGTTTGGCCTTGGGGGACTGCGAAGTAGTTTGTGGGCACGCGTCGATTCGGGTATTTGGCCAGGGTTTTTTCCAAGACCTTGACATGGGCGAACTGGAGCGCTGGGCTGATTTGTACTTTGCGAACGTGCATTTGGACGTCTTAGAGCACGTGTTTTTACTCGTATTCTTCTTGGTTGATGAGTAAGCTGAATGCGTCTTTGGCCAGTGTGAGTTGCACGCGCACGGTTTTGTGGTCGAGAAGATATTGGTCTTGAAACCCAATGTCCGCGTGGAAACGACCGAGCATGCCGATCTAAAGACATTTGCCCGTCTATCTCATGCGGTGGACGAGGCCTCGGTTCTCGCCGTCGTTGCTGTTGAACTCCCCCGCCTTGTCGTTGTACCAGAGGGCTGTCGCTAGTTGAGTGTCTTTCGCTTCGCGGCCGTAAGACAGTTAGGTTTCGATGTAAGCCCGGTAAGGGTACATGTTGGTGGAGGCACTCACTGACTTATCGTTCAAGCTGACATCGACCTGCTTCGATAGACGGTGTAGCAACATGTTCGTGGGGGCGGCATGATCCTCCTCCACGAACTCCGTCCCATCTCTCTTGAAGATTTTCGCTTTTACGTACAACAAGGTGTTGGTCAAATCCAGGTACGTGTCAGTGTTAGTGTTGGTAATGCGGAACTCACAGGACCGCCATCGCTAATGCTAGCCACGGGGTTGCACCGATTCGTCACCACACTGTCCCGGGTCGGTCGCGGAGCCCACAAACAAAACTCGCTGTTCATCCCATTACACGTCGGCGGTTGTACAAACGGCATGCTGTTTTAGCATATTTAGCATATTTAGATCAGGCAAGTCTTCGTGGAAGTCCACCCAGTGCATCGTGTCGTAGAGCGACACCACACGATCCGATCCGATGCGGGATGAATCAACCTGGCAGCGTGTTGGATTAGCGCTCGGGTGAAGAACGACTTGCCACTCCCCGTCGCTCCAGCGACGAGGGCTGTGAACGGGTGTTGAAAACGTGTATCCATGCTTGGTGATGGTGGTGGCGGTTGCCGTGGGTGTTATGGTAAGCGGACACGCTCGGGTGATAGGGTGATGTCGGAGCTGTAGGGTCCCGTGCTGACGGCCCTGGCGGTGTTAAGCCTATCCGTATTGGTGACTGTTTTGCCGTTCAACGGTGTGTCCGTGGTGATCCCTGGTGGTTGCGGTCGGTACGATCGAGCCGCATAGAGTCCCTTAAAAGGGTTCGTTCTGTTGTAAGTTAGGGTAAGCCATGTGATGTCCAGATAGAGCGCACTCGTCCACAGACATAACGTGAGTAGAAAAATGACCACAACACCGACACGTTGTTTGAGAATGGGGTTCTGAGTCAGCCGGCGTAGTCGATCCATACCTTGCCGATCATCACGAGGTCTCTCCATCGAGGGTTGTCCAGCCACTAGCTTTCGTGCTGGAGTGATGTGTTTAAATAGGTTTCAAAGCGGTTGCAGGAATCCACGAATTGAAATTCACAGACCAGCCCAACCACTTGACCCAATGGAAGGTCTCACCCCGGCGTTTTTCCGCCTTCATTATCGCTTCTACCAGATAGTCATCATCGGGTGTTGTGGTGACGTGTTGCCATTTAGCCTCGTAAAAAGTACCGGCCAACACCTCGCCGTCTTCTAACGTGTACACGACTGGGCGTCGAACATGACGTTGTTTTACGCCAAAGACTTATGTACTCCAATTCGGTAAATAGGCCTTTTCGACGCCATTGACTTTACTGATACGGACTTGATCCAGAACTTGAAACCGAGGTCGCTTCAGGGGTGTAGAACTCGAGCCACAAAAGCGCTGACGGACGGCGTCTTGCTGCTCCATCGTGACCGGGGCTGGTGCTCGTCCAATACTGCGGTGATGAGTGTTGTTGTACCCCGCCACCAAGTCCTGTACGACATCGATGTATCGTAGTGTATTGGTCGCTGTAATATGCTTGTAGATCCTTCCTTTGAACGTTCGATTAAACCGATCGACCACTTAGACTTTTGTTTCGTTACAGGTGTGGAAATACAACACGTGATGTTGTTGTAAAAACTGTTTCAATCCTTTGTTGAGAAAATCCGTCCCTTCGTCCGTTTGTAATAACAACGGTCGACGGCCCGTTGCAAAGATAGCAATAAAGGCGTCAATCAGCTGAGTCTCCGTTTGGTCCGAATCGGGACGACTCAAGTGTATTTAGAGAAGATGTCGATACAGGTGAGGATATAACAGTAACCGTCCTTCTGTTTGGTCAATCGTTGCATGTCCACCGAATCCGCTTGTCATTGACTATCGATACCGCCGACGATCACCCGATTCCGTCGAAAGTGTCGTCGGGCAGGTCAGTGTAGCGTATAGGTGGGTATTCGTTTCAACCAAGCCACCACCTGAGTTTTAGACACGTTAAAGTGTCGATCACGTACAGCCTGCCAAAAGCCGTTCACATAACTGTATGCCGCTGGGCTGTTGGGTTCGTAATACAACCGTCACAACGTATTATCGAGAGTCGTTGACTGGGTCGTTGACTGACTCGAGGAATTGCCCGTTGTCTTGGTCTTCCGCCGCCTCCTCATCTGTCTACCCGTATGGATCGTGTTATAAGCATGGTCGTACTGCTTGTTTTTAACAGGAACGGGCCAACACACCCACGATGACACACATCAAACACCCCAAGACACCGAGCACCGCTAGTGGTGTCACCAGTCGCCTGATCGTGGGTCTTGACAAGTCGTCAAGCGTTGGTAATACAGTGTGTTCGTAGTAGTGACGTATGGCGCCAAGGTGTGGTGTTTGATCACACACGTCGTCCGTGAATTGTTTTAACATGAGTAAACGTCCTTGTACATCCTGCACCGAGGCAACCATATGCGGCCAAATGGAGTTTACCATCCGTCATGACATCGCAAGCGTCGACTGCATACTGACCCCCACACGTCACACGTACGCCTGATATACACCTGATGTGTGTCGGTGGGTACACAGCGAGCTACGGTGATGAAGGTGGTGACTAGGTTTAATCACCCTCCGTAGCGTGGCACGCTAGGGTTCGGGTGCTTGACGTGGTTGGTTCGATGTCGTGAAGTCGGAGTGATCGGTCTGATCTATGATCTGGACCGCCAGTGATAGATAAAAGACTAGGCTATCTGATGGATGGTCGATCAGACAGCCTAACGCAGACGGTAAAAAACAAAGAAAAAAATGCAGAACACGGAACAACAGATAAAGTGTGAACAAGAACATGTTTTTATTACTACTGAACATAGCGTCACATTGAAACAAAATGAAGGTGACGGATAAGTTGGTAGGTCTTCATGACGAGCTACGGTTTTTCTTTTAATTTAAAAAACTTGACTGAACTGATCAAAGTCCTCGTCAGTCACAGTGATGGAGGTGAGTTCCGTATGGGGTGGAACCAGGTCGGCTAGGGCGGTCTCTCGAAGCGAGCATCGTCTTGCAGGTGACGTAACATCTTGATCTCGGACGCGTCGTCGGAACAGGCGACATATACGACTGCAATCCATACGGTATAAGGCTTCAGGCAGGAAGGGGACAAATCCCGGGGTTGTCATCAAGTCAAGGGTTAGACTCGTATATTGGGTTGCCTTGGGTATATGACCATATGCACCGCAATCATTTTTCTACAGGGACGCTAACACAGGGGTTAGGTAGTCCTCGAAACACCTCATCCAGATGTCCTGTAATTGGTGGGGCATCGGGTTATCTAACGGTCGCATCGGGGGTGGCTCCGACGTCTCTTCTCCGGTGTGTGGTGTGGCCGCTAAGAGCCCATCCACAGCCTCAAGAGTGGCTGGGTTGCTTAAGGTCGTCCAAGCCTCCTCGTTCAGGGTGATACCGAGGTATCACCTGACGTGTTGAGAGGTTTGAGGACTGGTCGTGGTGGGTCTGCTTGTGGCGCCGACTGAGGTACTGGTGGTGGAGGCATGAGGCCTCTCTGGTTTTTCTTTTTATTCTCTACAGGGGTTGATAGCGTCACGGCCGTTGGCGTGGCTGGTTTTGTCATGGTCAGTGACGGGTAGCTAGGTGGTGGGTGGGCAGCGAGAGAGCAGGTAGGAGAGCGGCAGACAGGTCAGCGGTCAGGTCCGGAATGAAGCTCAACCCGCCGAGCGCCCTACTTTTTTATAACCGTGGCTATGAAGCGTTGTTTCCTTTTTCGTTAAACGAGGTTGGAATATGCGTTAAACACGCGTTGACAGGTAGTTTTCTGATTTTTCGCTTCGGTTTGACTAGCTTTTTTTCACACGGTATCCTTGCTGTAGACATCTTGGCGACTTTACGATTTCTCTGCCAAGGTTTAGCCATAGTCCTAACACACACACACGTCCGCACTCGTGAAAGTACAGCTGACAACTAACACACAATCATCTAACCGTCTCTCTTTATACTTTTAGTCCAACCATCAAACGACAAACGAATGAATGAAAAAAAGGAGAACAGACTACTCTTTATATATATATATATATATATAGCTCAGTCGGTAGAGTGTTGGGCCTGTAACCCAAAGGTCCCGGGTTCGAATCCCGGTGGGGGCAAGCAATTTTTTCTCAATTCATTAATTCAAAATATATATATATATTGTCTTTAACGTTAAATCCCAGGAGGATATACAAGGTGACTTCTTCGCCTTATTGAATCCCAAACCTTCCGACAATTTAACATCTATAATTTAGACCAAGGGCTAGAATCAGCTCCTAAACGTCAAATACCCAATCGCTCTGTAACAGTGTCAGACAGGTCCTCAAAATGTATAAAGGCGAGATGCATTGCTCAAACCCTGGTATACCAGTTTCTATGCTCATTTTGTTCCTAGCCCTACCGACCATCATCTTTCTTACGTTTTCATCAATACTTTACACACCATATAAATGGTCATTACCGTTTCTCGAGATGACAACTCGAGATTAAGATCTATTAAAAATTTGTCTATGGGTGTTTTTCTAGAACTTGAGATGATTCACCTATTTTAATTAATCTACATCCCTGTGCACGCCAGTGTGCTTGCTTTTTAGAAACTTGTATATTATGAGCATGTAGAGAAAGAAAATCTGCATACTCTAAAAAGCGTCTAAGTTAAAGCGAAGCACCAACTCTGTGCCGACTGGTAAACAGCGGCTTCTGGTGGAAGGCTAATGGAATTATCTTAAATGACTGCAATAAAGGCATAATTAAAGGAACAAAAGAATAATGAAAAAAAATAATTCCGAACAAATGCAGACATTTACATGTTCTCTGTCTTTTTTTTATTTTTTACTTTTTATCCAAGGATATGGAGTTATTCAATTACGTTACAACCTGAATCACCAGGTCACATTCATACATACATACATACATAAAAGTGGGAGTTACCGGATGGTTAATGATAAGAGTACACACTCCGTTGACACTAAACACCCAGGCTTTACGTTCATTTGGCTCTTTTTCTGTTCTCTCGACATCTATAAAGAGGACCTCGGCTCACATTACAGTCTATAAATGTCTGTCCCGTTTTAATAATGTATATCAAGACATTCGTAATTGAACCGTCGGGCACAACTAACTTACTTTACACTCGATTTTTCAGAAGTAGCTGTCTGGAGATGTTCTTAAAAAATCTTCATGAAAACTTTATATGTATTGCTTAGTTCCAGTTTATAAGGGTTAAAAGGATCCCTTCTCTCTAAAAGTTTGATTCGCATAAATTTGTTATTACAAACCGGATTAAGTAATCGTTATTAAGTTTACGGAAAATAATCAATGACGTGTTGAATTTTGAAACCTGTGTCTGGTACTTTACTAAGACTTCTCATCAAGTGAAAGCAAACTTAAACTATAGTGTAAATTTAACTTGGTAGAGGTATGTGTTGTTTAAGGTGCATGTTACTTAAACTCCTTTTTAGAAAAAACTAAGCCCTATAACTGACACAGCCATGTTGATATTTCTGTGATTCATCTGTGATTGCCTTGAATCTTGTCTGTGACCGGTATTCTTTGAATGTGGGGTCACCATTCTTCGGCCTGACAACTCGCCGAATGAGTTAAGACAGGTTAAAAAGTGAGTCTTAAAACGCCATTCAGATACGCGATTAATAAGGACGAAATGGGTGTACGAGTGTATGAAATACTACACTAACACCCAGAGGGAATAACGTTACAAATCACTCTTATCCTACACCTAAATCAGTAATACATTACGAACAAATGTTATGATTAGAACATCGTAAATTAAAGCAACAACTTGGAAGAAAGATATTCCCTTGAGCTTAAGATCCTTATTGGGTTTTTTAATATATCAATTAGCAAAAAATGTATAAAAGTGTATGCATCTAATTGGGCAATTTGCGATATCCAGACGTCATTTGCATTACAGTTAAACCTACAGATAATAACCAGCTCAATCACAAATGGGAATTATGAGAGTTTATGTTTACGCATATTGAGTTCACTTGAGTTCTTATATTTTATAATAAGAATCGATGAAGTGATAAGTATATCATATGTTCTAATCCCCCATTGACTATAATTCATTGTGTGGGGTTATGATATATTCTGAGATCTTCGTCGAGGTCCGATATGTATTGAAAAGGTATTAATGTTAATAATTTTTCACCGATAGAAACCTGATATATGGATTCCAATAAGAACGTTAACAAAAGGTTAAAAAGAATAACATTTTTAATACGCTTCTATAATATATTGCCCAAAAACTATGGCCCCTTCGCTAAATATATAGAGAAAATGACATAATAAATAGCAGTGCTTTAAATATATGCATGAACTAAAAGGGTGGTGTAAGTCTTACGTCATTCAAGACTTTCCAGATGGTTCTATTTTTAGAATAACAATGATGTTTTCTCAGCCATCGGCTAGGGGTTATCTGGGCACGCAAATGAAATTTATGATTTATGTCATTTCAGCAATGTTTGATGGAGTTTATTTTTAAATACGCATTTCCAGCATCTTGTAAAGATTATTTAAGGTTCCTATAAAATTGATTTCACAAACTAAAACTGAGTGAATATTTAATCAGGAATTTTATATAAAATAAAAAAAACATTATGAAATTTCTTAGAAACTATATAAAATTATTATTTTAATCTATTATTTCACAATAGGAATGAAATTTTAAATATTATTTCTTGATGACGAAAACGGAAATCCCGGTTAAAGCAAACAAAATGTTCCCACTTCCCATTATGGTTGTTTTGCTGTTCATTCTTTGCAAGTACAATGCAGTCATGTAAGACATCAAGAGAAAATCTGTCTGAATAGGTATAAAATCTTGTAAAGTAACAGATGCGAATACAACATTGTTTTTAACTGATCGCCAAGGAATATTTGCTGACTATTTGGT
>JAQQZZ010052924.1:0-10024 GCA_030265115.1 Mopalia vespertina | reverse complement strand
GCGAACGGCTATGCGTTCCAATGTGGATGCCGTTGTTCCACGGGAACGTTCCGAATTTTGACATGCTCCCTTACCAAAATTGGAACTCCTTTCAGGTATAAGGAGGTGAGGCAATTGAATGTTGTAAACTACTAAGTGCTGGGAAACGAAAGCATATGTTTTATTGATTAGTGTTTTACCTTACAAATGCTAACTGCTTTCTTACACACGGTATAACAATTTCATGTTCCTTTTATTTATTTATTTATTTATTTATTTTGTTCATCATATATCGTATAATATACACAATACACCACTGAATGGAAAACACTGATTATATCATGTTATACTATTACTACTTCTACAACAGTAAAACAGCCAAACTGACATATAAGCTTTTATAATGTATAATGATTGGTCAGAAAAAATATTGTTCCTGCAGTATATAGTACAGAATGAGATAGCATGACAAGACTTTGGACATCATACATGTAATCTTCCCATGGGCCAGCATTCTGGAGTATATCACTAACCTACATGATATGAAGTCTACAATTGCTAATATCTACTACATCGATAGGACACAAAAGATTGTCAATCAGTGCACAACAATCCAATGAATACTTGTTCCACATAAGGTGTGATTTGGATATGCAAGCGTTAGAATATTTGCAAAAGTTACCTGACACAGTCTACAACAATAAATCTAACAACGAAAATGTACATATAAACAGGAAACGGCTTACATGTACATGTAGGAAGCAATGCATGGGCGGTGATATCCCAGTTTCTATACTGAAAATCTTTGTTTTCCACAAGTCTCAGCATGGAGTCAAATAAAAACAATTGCTGGTACTAGTTTGTCTGAATATGCCTTGTCCAATGCAACAAATATTTGTCTAAAGTTTCAGTTCAATGTGATAATGCATGTAATACATGCCAACGCTTATGTATGTAATACTTGTATCAGGTTAAGTCAGCTTTTGACATTTTTGTATTTTCCACACCATACATTTTTATGATGCGTCTCCTCATGGCCAAAACTTGACGACTTTTGGTGAAATCCTTCGCTTTGCTCAGAGAAGACGGGTAATTGTGGTCTTTGAGGTGTAATTCTAAATAAGATCTCATCACCATCAGAGATCCAGGTGTGTAATCTTCTCCAGACGGTTTCTTAATTTCTGTAAAATATTCCGATAAAAGCTCATCAAGTTCAAATGGGGGAATAACTTCAATGTTTCTAAATTCTTGTGCCGGTCTTTCTCGCAACCATTTTTCCAAAAAGGTCACAGCTGTTTTCACGTGACGTACAGTGGACCATGGTCTAGCAGGATCTTTAGCAAATCTTGGGTTACTTCCCTTTACAGCCTTGCAAAGGGTGGTGACTGCTACTGGATTTCCATGCAGCCTCACCTCACTTCTGCTGGCTATGTTTGTTTCACCAGGTTGATATCCTGCGCAGTAAGAAACAAAAGGTGGATACAATGTCCATGAAGATAGTAAACCAACTACAGTAAAACAAATTATATAAACGTTACAATCATCTTGATTCAGTGGTGTCTAGATGTCGGCTTAGTGTTCTGACCTAACTGAAAAATGTAGCATTCTCAGAATTTCTGCCCAAATGAGATTTTTGTTGAACTTAATTTGCTAGTGGACTTGGTGAGTAGGCATATTAAACCTAAAAAAAGAAACTAATACAGACAGTGATTTTGTCACTCAATCAGTATAATTTTGTCTTCAAAGATAAAGTTATAAATCAAACTACAACAGATGCCTCGATAAGCAAACGGACACACTGGTGACCAACCGTGTTTTCGAACAATGATGTCAGTCCCGCCTGTTATGATAACTAATTAACGGCTATGCTTACTAGAATGCAATTGCAATACAGATGTTTGTCTTTGATTTTTTGATTGGTGTTTTACGCCGTTCTTAAGGGTATTTCACTTAAGTGATAGTGGTGTATTCCAACAATAATTGACACTAGAACAACCAAGATGTGAAGCGTTCATATAATGTTGGAAAGTTAAATTTTCCTCCAGTGCCAATTAAAGACAGTATTGCAACTCTTCAAACACACTGCCCTTAGCCAGAGGGTTGTTTGTCTGAGAATATGCAATAAAAATAATAAATTTACATCGAAAAACATTTGCCTTTCCTTTAAGGTTATATCCCTCATATGAGGGTGTGCCAGCCCTAACACCACTGGCAACTAACGAAGACAACACAAGTCAATCACAAGACAATCACAATCAATCAGCTTCGTGTTGCCCCTTAGATCTGAGAGCACCAGGACAACAGGAAGCTCCTTTAATGATAATCATAAATGTTTCCGTTCTATCACTATGAATTTCCTAAAAAAAAGATGTTGAAAAAAATTATATTTTTAACAGATACTTTTTATGTTCAAATGATCAAATTTTCCCCATAAAAATTAAACAAAACTGCATAAAAAATATAAACTTGAACTGCAAGTTGTCAATAGAAAGCTGTATGCAAATTTAAGTTCATATTGCTGAATCAATACAAAAAATTAGGCAGAACTGATAGTGTGACATACAGACGGAGGAGGGGCAACACTATAGTCTATGTTGGTTCCATTGATAGGGCACTTAAAATATCAAAGAAGCAGCCAGAAGTACTTTGATTATTTGTTTGTTTGATTGGGGTTTAACACCATTTATAAGGTTATTTCACTTATACGCTGTCGAACCAACCCAATGGGTAATGCAAACTATAGTCATCGCCACTGGCAACAAAGACATTAAACAACAGATCAGCTTCTTGTCTCCCCTTACATCTTAGAGAACCCTCACAACGGTAGGCTCCCACCATGCCACCCCCCAGAATTCCACAAGAGTACTTACATGGTCAGATGACACTTCAAACAGTCTAAAGTTGTAATTCAGATTTTTCAGACACCAATTTGGCCAGAAAGCCACATCCTTTTCTCCATCTAAGCCCTGTGATTGGCCAGCCAGTTGTTCTCCAATAGAACATTTTAGTTCACTGTCTGTCAATATAACAACTTTGAACGTCCCCAATGGAATATTTTTCTCTGTGCCTAAAATAGATATAAAAAAATAATTAGAAGAGTGAATAGTTGAGGGGTTGGTTGGTTGACCGATTGCTTGATACATTGATTGGTGTTCCAAGACTTTTACCCGATGACTGATATGTACTGGGACAATACATAGCCACACTAACACAACCAGGCCTTATTTTTTCTCATGAATGATCATTCAGGTTACGTGGAGGTTATGCAAATCAAAATTCACGCAAACTTAAGAACATATTGGCCTATACATGGTGTTTACAGTACAAGCTACACAACGATTCTCATACGCTGTCAGAAATATTTGTTATGTTAGACTGACCAATTTGAAGGAAAAAACCCAATTGTATTACTAACTAAAAGTGCAACCGAGATCGATAAACAGCGCAAAATAGAAAACCTAGGGCTGTGTTAGCTGTGACAAGGTTGGCTGGCTCCGGCTCTACAGCCAATCGAAGCACCGTTAGGCTCTATGGTCTTCTTTAGCTATATCTCAGCTCATGTTGATGAAAGCGTTGACAGTTCAAAATAAACGAAACCCTACTGTATTAATCTGGAAAACTTTGTAAAAAGTTTGCATATACTGTACCCCATGTGTTTTGCTTTGTTTACCCTGATAATGACTGGATTAACTCTTTGTCGTGATGAAGACACGCATATAGCTTAATTTACCACATGCTTTGCAACAACAACAACAACACTGTATTTATGACAGGTTGGTCTACTGGTTATAAAAACTTTTGATTAAACATTTGATTAAAATTGGTAAACAAGGATTTGTGGCAGTTATAACCGTTACGCAGTATTATATCATGGCACATTAGGCCTATAGAGTAGGCTAATTACACTGTATATTTATGTAACCTATATACGAGAACTATCGTTCGGGCAAATTCTTTTCACGTAACCGATCGATAGGTTACGTGGGTTTAAATTCACGCGAATGGTAGATCAGTTACGCAAAATTTTGAGAAAAAAAGGTCTGCACAATCATTAAATATGTAGTGCTGGCTATGTTAAAAAATCAATGCTTCTTCAATGCTGAGATCTATAGGGCAATTTTTTTTATCAAAGTAGCTAAATTAAAGTAGATCTGACAAAGAATACCCTAAAACTCACCTGGACCAAAATGGGTCACGATTGGACACCCTATCAGCTTAACACTTGGTGTATCCTCTTCAATAAAAAAAGTTAATAACATTAGACATGTGTGTTTTTTCACAGCTTGTGACAACACTAAAAAGACAGTTTAAGAACCAAGGGAGACCATTCTGACTGTGACATGTTCAGCCAATCAAAAGCCAGAGTTACAACAACAATATTT
Organism: Mopalia vespertina; assembly: GCA_030265115.1. Taxonomy (NCBI): domain Eukaryota; kingdom Metazoa; phylum Mollusca; class Polyplacophora; order Chitonida; family Mopaliidae; genus Mopalia; species Mopalia vespertina. The sequence continues at coordinate 5,663 of JAQQZZ010052924.1, read as the reverse complement.
GTTTGATGTGTGTTTTTCATTATTGACAAGTGAACTAAAGTTGACATGGGTACATTTGAAGTATTATTGTGGTCTAATTGAACCCCTATTAAACGAATGATGACTTAAAGTTTTCGATGATTATGTTTCTGTTCACTGCCAATTTTTACTCATCATTAAATCATTGTAAAGGGTTGTGAAACAGATCTCCCTACAGATTTTGTCTGACTTACATGTAACAACAATTTAACGTCATACTCAAGAGTATTTCATAATAATAATAATAAATAACTTTATTTAAAGAGGAAATATACACAGTCAAAATAATACTGATCATCCCTGTGGTCCTCCAGGTGAAACATATTAAATAACATAGAAATATATACAATTACTTACAATAATAAAAATTACAGTTATAATTTAAATTACTTATATGACGACGGATTGTCCACTTCACACTGCTCCTCGCCTTATTGCGGTGGAAAACCGAGAGGAAACCTCGTAAAAAAACAACCCCCGCGATTGCCGGTGCCACATCTTGTGACTCAATCATATACCTGAGGGTCGACAGATGGACTCGATCTTGTGAACGGTACATCGAAGTAGGCTCAGAAAGTTCATTTGCTAACCACTAAGACACGGCCGCGGGCACAAAATAATGAGAGTGCATTTTAGACCTTATCAGACTAAATCTCTAGAACAAAGGACAAGATGTAACGCATTGTCACTGGTAAACAACCTTCATCCAATCTGCCGACACCCACGTTTGTTCCCAGCATGAGAACATCATCAACTGCCAAGGATGTTGACAAGATATAGTGCAGAGATCTCTCCGTCAATTTAGAACAACCGTTCAAGTTTATCTGCCAAAACAAAATAAAAAGAATCAAACATCATTACAAAAAAAATAATAAAAAATTATCAGAATAATGGCTCAAGACTCATGTACAATGAAAATTTCCTCGTAATTTATATCATACTGAAAATGAATTCATTTCTATGCCGACGGTACCAGTTCTAATGGTGTAGGAAACGCCAAATGCCATAGAGCAAGCCTGCCGCACGCAAGCAATTCATAATTTTGGTGAGGTCAAATCTAGAGGCAATCCCCTATAGGCAGCGGCCTCCAACGCGACTTGATACTGTTGGCGACTTATCGAATGAAAGCAAACATGTGACAGATAATTGCAGCTGTAAATTGAGTCATTACAACAAGGACTAAAAGAGTAATATGATATAATGTAATGATCCGACATCTAAGTTAAAATTTTCCATTAGACGAATTTTGAAGAAGAAAACAAACTTGTGTCACGTATTGATCACATGGGGCAATTTTCAATGGACTTGGGATTTGATTATTTGTTTGATTGGGGTCTAATGTCATACTCAAAGGTATTTCACTTATATGACAACAGATTGTCCACTTCACACTGTTCCTTGCCTCATTACAGTGGAAAACCGGGAAGAAACCTCATAAAAACCACCCCCGGGTTTACCGGAGCCATATCGTGTGACTTGCTCATAAACCTGATGGTCGACAGACGGACTCAATGTCGTGAATGGTAAATTGGGAGCAGGATTAGTAAGCGCACACGCTACCACTAAGCCATGGCCGCATGGAACAATTTCCAATGGACTTTAGAAGAATAGCCCTGTGTGCAACAAAACTGACAAAAGATATCTTGTAGTAGGTTGTCAACCACTTGGAGCTTGTTCCTGCCTGGCCGTAAGAAACGGAGCTGGCACCCTTTCCAAATGTAGATTGATTGATTGGTGGTTAACACCATGCTCTAGAGTATTTCGCTTATATGACGGTGGTGTATTCCACAATAATTTACACTAGCCCAACCATAAAATGTAAAGTGGTTTGATAATGTTGGAGAGTTAATTTTCCTTCTTCTCTCAGAACAAACTGCCTTGAATGAGAGGGCTCCACATGTAGAAGTTTCATGCCATCGCAGGCCTGTGCTGTAATCTTTTGTGGCATAACCTTAGAATCGGTCCTCTAAAATTTTGTGAGATAACCTTTGCATTTTCCCCTGGTTTGCTGATTTTTTAAATACATAATGTGCCTTTGTAAAAATAAAGCAAAATTGCTTTAAAATACAATCTTCACTTATAATGGGATGACAAAATTTGTCAAAATCAGTGGCAAAAAGCCAATTTAGACGAAGACTGCAAACAATTTGGGAAACCTATAAATCGGTCCACCTAAATCAAGTTTGCATAACCATGGGGAAAACCCGTTCTGTCCGTTCTCCCCAACAGCACAGGCCTGCATTGTAGCCAGGCAACAAAACTTTCTGCTGGATTCTATGATCAACACAATTTAAGTGACATTATTTTTTTGAGAAAATAACTCTATCAAAGAGAAATCAGATCAGTTAACTTACAGTTTTCAGCTTTGGAAAGAGCTGGACCATCCACCCAACTGCCATGTCTGTTAGATGAACACAACCTACCAAATTAAAAATACTGATTGATTCATAGATCAACTGCCATGAAATCAAGCATTTCTCAAGGGCCTCTAGTCTCGCTGTTTGACACATCAGAGCAGAAATTCATTACAGACTTCTTCTGGTCACTTACAAATTTCAAGAAAGAATTCTACTTTTTTATTTAAGGGAATTGTTTATATTGATGAGGAAAGTTATCTGTGAGGCAAGGTTAACACACAGTTTTATAAAATTTGGTATATTCGACTCCTTAAACCATGGAGACAAAACCTTGTTAGATACCTCCTAATAATGTTTGTCTAGGAATTATTAAAATAGTTATGTTTGTATCGATATCAGAGTGTTTTAACTAGTTACAACAGTATGACCATTTGTTCTAATATTTTGATAATTTTAGCATTTTGTTTGTCTGATTATTGTCTGGCACCATTTATAATTCCAATATATTTATGTAAAATACCCTACTACGTTCATTGCTGATGATAGCAAAATAAAGCCGAAATATTCAGTCAAAATGAGTCTTTGATTCTTCAGAGAATCTTCAGTGTGTAGCCTACTAGATGCTGTTATCATATTATTTTAATTAGCTCAACTTCAGTAGATCGTCCCTGATTTATGTGAAAACATGCAACGACTGGCGTATACCAACAATCAAATCAAGCATCATAAATAGGTCATAACACTGAAATATCGAATATCACATGTCTAAATGTAGGTTCGGATGAAAGCAAAATTTGTTAATACTGCATTGAAAAATAGCAATTAAACTTTGTTAATGAAACCAAAGTTAGGGCAACTATGTCTCTATAAAGGCATTTTCCTTTAATAAACGAGGCCATAGGATTTTTTTTTTTAATTTATTGGGGTTTTATACAATACTAGACCTAGTATGATTAGAGATTAATGGCTGTTGTTGTTGTTGCATCAAACGTATATTTAAGTTGGCCTGTTTGCAACCATAAACATGATGTGTGTATTATGACAAAACAACTACCCTAAATCACCTCTAATTTCGTCCATAATATGGCTACTTTAAAAGTTTTTCTAAAGACTTGGAAATGGTTCCTGGGAAACAGATTAAACATTTTTCAGTTAGTAAACATCAGGATTTCTCAGAAAACATAAATTTGTTTTCCAGGAACCATATCTTAGTCCTTAAAATAACTTTTAAAGTAGCCATATCATGGACAAAATTGGAGGTGATTTAGGGTATTCTGCAGTAGATTGATAACTGTTTTACAGCTGATTGTTAGAAAACAAAACGATCATGTCTGGCAAATCAAGACTGATCCAGCAACCCCTAAATCTCAGAATCGATTAAAGGTATCAATGATTAAATACAATGTTATTCTTGTTGATCCTATGACTTATGTTTTTATAAGACATAAGTCATAGGATCAACAACCAGAACATATTTAATCACTTCGTAATTAATCTAGTCTAGTAATTGTCAGTGGAACCTCAATAATGTAGAGAATTGTTTCACAAATAAACCGAAATACGGTACTGAAAAAGGTTTATGAGTTACATGTATCTAGTGAGAGCTTATATATATTTCCCTTCTTGCACCTTTATTTGGTAAGCTACCCAGAGAAAGGGGGCTACAATACTGACTCTTCTGATTAAAGCAAAATCTGTAAAACCTATGTTAAACTTCAAAATGGGTAACTTTTGCACAAGTGACTGCTATTGACACCACAGAGCACATGTTGCAAGCATCTCACAACCCTTTGCAATCAATCGGTTTGCAAATTTGTAACCCATAATTGACACTTTTGCAACTGTTCACGATTAATTGTATAACAGTTACAGCATTAGGCGGTATTTTTGATGGGTTAAGGATTTGATTGATTGATTGATTGATTGATTGATTGGTTATTTACGACGTGCTTAAGGGTATTTCATTTATATGACGGTGGTGTATTCCAACAATAATTGACACTAGCACAACCGTGATGTGAAGCGTTTCCATAACGTTGGAAAGTTATTTTTCCTCCAGTGCTAAGTAAAGACAGCACTGCTACTCTTCACCTAACTGTACTGAGCCAGAGGGCGATGGGTGAAGAAAACCACCCTCCCAAGACATCACCACAAATAAACTGTTTGTTGCCCCTTAGTTTGAATAGTTCCCCAGCAACAGGAAGCTCTCTCAAACCTCAGACAGTGACAAAAATAATCTAAGTAAAGTCAGATCTAAACACTCCTCATCTTTTGTTCGTCTCTATTGAGATCTTACGTAAATGCATTACCACCCCTGGAAAATCATGCGACCAGGCAACCCACGGTCGAGTGAAATCCTACATCTGGTGAGAAATTAAAAAAAAAAAATAACAATGTTTTTAATTTTAAAAAACATTTCTTGGTATATGTTTTTCACTCCAATATCGATGTCAAACCATAAAAAGTTGAATTTATCACATAAATGTTAAACCTATAGTACATGATGTTTAAGATTTTTTTGGAACCGTATTTGTCATATAAAATCTGGTGAGAAATTTTTAACCTGAAAATGAATGGTCGCGAGAAATTTCACATTTTTTCCAGGGATGCGCATGACTTTCAGTGCTCAATAAGGTCAAACGTACTGGGGTTTACGAAAGATCACAGTTTCAGTTGTCCAATAAAAACACAGATACATGTAACAAAGGACTGTATCTATATCTGTTCGTCATGTTAAAACATGCAGTTAGTAGACTAAGGTTCGTTTGCAAAAATCTTCGCCTTTTACAAACTAAATACGAGAAGTGGCTCTGTGATTGGTCAAGTTAAGAAACCAATCGACACTGTAAGTAAGGTGTTTGCACTGGATCTCAATTGCAACAAACAAAACATGGGGCTGAAGCAGTTTAGATCTGATTTTTATTAGATTGTTAAGCTTCCCTACTAAATTACCACAAAGACAGTAGCTTGACCAAAATGTCCACATAAAAGTTATGGGACATACCTGGACAGAGAATGGAGCTGAGATTTTCCAACCGCATGCCTTTTGCTGTGAGAATGTAGAAGAAAGCATCAGTCAGTTGATCAATTCCGCTAAAGTTCAGCTGTACAATATCTCCAACAGCCATATGACTCTTCAAAAATGACTGAAATGGTGACCATACAAATATATATATATTAAAAAGGTGAAGGGTCAAAAAAACAAATAATCCCATTTGTTTTCCAATATGACCAGCCAAGCACCCAGTTTGCTAGTCTCCTTTTACAGGAATATCAAAATCTTGTACC
>JAQQZZ010052913.1:0-10024 GCA_030265115.1 Mopalia vespertina | reverse complement strand
TTATCTGATAGCTGCGCTAACCCTATACTGTACCCACCATGTTACTCAGCAATCAAGTCTTAGTTACACAGGTCAAAAGGGGCTGTGACTTATCTGATAACTGCGCTAACCCTATACTGTACCCACCATGTTACTCAGCAATCAAGTCTTAGTTACACAGGTCATAGGGGGCTGTGACTTATCTGATAGCTGCTCTAACCCTATACTGTACCCACCATGTTACTCAGCAATGAAGTCTTAGTTACACAGGTCAAAGGGGGCTGTGACTGATCTGATAGCTGCTCTAACCCTATACTGTACCCACCATGTTACTCAGCAATCAAGTCTTTAATAGTTACACAGGTCAAAGGGGGCTGTGACTGATCTGATAGCTGCTCTAACCCTATACTGTACCCACCTTGTTACTCAGCGATCAAGTTTTAGTTACACTGGTCAAAGGGGGCTGTGACTGATCTGATAGCTGCGCTAACCCTATACTGTTCACACCATGTTACACAGCAATCAAGTCTTAGTTACACAGGTCAAAGGGGGCTGTGACTGATCTGATAGCTGCTCTAACTCTATACTGTACCCACCATGTTACTCAGCAATCAAGTCTTAGTTACACAGGTCAAAGGGGGCTGTGACATATCTGATAGCTGCGCTAACCCTATACTGTACCTACCATGTTACTCAGCAAAGTTACTGAAACATCGAAGCAAACCAGTTCTCACCTACATCATCAATAAATTGGTAACAGGTACTGATTGTAGATGCATATTTCTACAACCATCTCACCATACCTCTGGTCAATAATCGGATTTATTTTTACCTTAAGTTTGGTGCAGTTAGCCTTGATCTTCGTGACACCGCTCAAAAGTAAGATTTAGGGATAACGTCAAGACAAATTTACAATTTTAGGGTCTTGGGCACTAGGTAATGGGTTCAGCCATCATTCCGACGTCTAACTTATTTTGGACCACTTTGAACATATATTTAATGTATGCTTATCATGTTAAGGATTTGAATAATTTCAAGATCATGATGGTAACGTTCATCTTTGGCATACGTTTGTCAGAGTTCAGAGACTACATTTAGGACCTAGGTTATATGTCATATACGGTAAGGGATTCGCATCATCTGTGAAGTATTGTTTCTCATTGTCGGATGCAGATAAAATTTGTTCTTGGTCACATCACGTACGGAAATATGAACTTGTACAGGTACGATGCCTCTGGACCGCACACTAGTATAATAACAGGCAAAAGCTGACCCATTCTAGTTTTGTGTGGGATTAAAACTATCACCATGTTATGCAAGAGTTATCTCTGATTAAAGTCCGAGAAAACTTGGAGTGAGATAAAAGCAGGTTTCCGTGTCAATCAAATAATCTAAGGTCAAAAATGAATTATAGCTAAACCTTCTGTAATATTAACATATATCAGGACATTAAAGATCAAGTTAAAATATTCGTTCTACAAAGCCAACACTTTATTTCTGCAAAATGTTTGTTCAAAATCTGTCAAGTTTGCATATTTATGTCCAGAATTTAATCTGGAAAAGACACCGCCTCTCTCTCCGCACACACTCGTCAACCTTCCCACACTTACATTGCGGCAAAGGGATTGCGGATTTCGTCAGCCAGGGCTAGAAGGCCCCGGAAGCTCTCAAGCTTCTAAAATGTAGTCTAACATGTTCATAAGATGGATTTAAATTCATGTAATTGGTAGCAACGTTTGTATTTAAGAGTATCACATACTTTGTTGTCGGCTAGTGTCTCACTCTACCCCCACTCTTGTATCACAGTTTAGAATCCGAGATTTATTTAAAGCCCTGGACACCTTTTTAATTCTATTGCGCAAATGTGAAATCTATAAGCATTTTACTAAAACTGTTTTATTAATTAAAAAAACACACCCCAAAAAACAACGGAATCGTCTTTGGTTATTATGGGAAAAAGAGCATTTTGTTGCTTTGTGTAAACCATTGTGGGCAAACTGTTCCACAAATCCATAAACCGTTAATATTACAAAATACCCATGTAAGCGTCAGTATGTCCGCCTGTTCACTCCCAGCAATGGAATGGAATTGAAATTAATATTACAAGCACTTGCAGTTCTAGGTCATTAGAACTTTGTACGCCATTTATTTACATTGGTTTGAGACACTAGATTATTTTATTTCTGTCGTCATGTTTAAATGAGTTCAATTCAAATAATTGTTAATTCAAGAAAAAACAATACTACGTCAAATCTTTATTATCGGAATTTCTATATTTATGCTGTATGGTTGTTTCGGACACTATCGTGGAAGTTGACGAAGAGAATAAGAAAATATGCAGGAGAAATTTATTTTAAATCTGTTGCATGTATATAAAATATATAATCATCAAATGAATATATATATATAAAATATATATGCTTCTAAAGGTTAATTATTTTACAGCTACTTCCCTGGTCACTGTTTTCGAATTGCATGCATGCTTTTGTATTTTTGTGAACGCGTTTTGGTTTTCAGAAAAGTTCAGTAAGTTTCACCTAGATGCAAGGATGCCAAAAGTTGGGTCTAGTATTCGGACTTTAGAATGTAAGTAGGTTATAATGGTTATTGAAATTTCAATTTTTAAATATTTTTTCATGATCGTAACATTCTGGTTTAACACATATGTATAAACATCATAGGCAGTCATATGTCCTAATATGGTTTAAATCTAACCACTGACCACTGACCATATATCATTGTTTATTTTCTTGTTGGGGGGGAGGGGGGAATCGTATTTGTCCTTCACATTATTTACACAAAAGGGCAAATATACCAATAAAACAATTGAGCAGGTTCTGACAAATTGATATTAGATTGCTGTAACAGGTTCACGACATTTATATAACATAGACGTCTATAAATTCAAAATTTGTCGTAAAAGTGCAACTCTTAATACCTATAGTTTATCAATTTTAAAAGGACAAACAAAGATATGATGTAACAGTTGTAATTTGTTTCTTGAACGATTCAATGAATTCAATTCTAACAATAAAAACAAATCGGAGCAAACTTTCATGAAGAAGAAACATAGATCGCTCTCTGCCTGATATAGTCAATTCCGACTCCAGTCAATTCGACCATGAATAAAACCATTGTTCGACGAAGTTGATTTCGCGAGTTACAGGTGCATCTTTATTTTCTGGTTCTAGGCCTATACATTGCAGGTTTCATATGTATCACTAACAAGATATGCGACATTTCGCTTCGGGCTAACTTTTTTTAATCGCCGCTTTGTTTTTCACAATAGCTCCATATTTAGTTGTCAAACATAAATCGCCAGGCTACTCTTTTTCTGTGTGTCATTTTTGTGTTGGGCCCGCGACGTGAAATAAATGCTGCGAAATTGAATCTTTTCTGACTTGAGTCAAAGACGATGAGGTCTTATTCCAGTTAAATAAAAGTTAAATCGAATAAACAGCTCACCCAATTAATATTACATAATTCGTTCAAAGCGATGGTAAATTAAATTCTTCACACATTCATATTCCACATCTATGTATTTTTGAAAACTTATAGTTTTGCAATTTTCTGATCAATTATCTAAATATTCCTAGTGTTCTCAGCGCTATCAGTAAGAACTGTAACAGGTTGCATGCGATGATGTCATTTCAATTCAAATAATCAATTGTTTTTATTTTATATTCTTTAATTTATTAAATTCTTACTAACATGTACCAATATTTCCCTTTAACTATGAAAAACATCGCAGAGCTTGATACTAAAATAAGTTTACAAGAAAGAATTCTTTTAAAAACAATAATTTAATCATCAAATGAATACAAATTATTTTCAATACATGGGCCATGTATCTACTATATATCTACTCTTAGTCGATTTTTCGTCTCAGGAATATTACGCAAGATTATTTAAAAAAGTAAATTCTAAGTCATGAACGTTAAGGGTTATATCTCTTAAGCGTGGATATGGTTTTATTTATTTTTTTAGTTAAGAATGTATAACAGTATTCTTTCTACGATATGAAGCAGCTCTAAATAAGTCCTTCATAAATACAGGCAGAGGTATATGCCTCCACCTAGCGTTAAACCTATAATCTTCGGCTGACATACGTTTACTTAGTTGATTTATATTTGTTACTTTATTTTAATTTGTAATATTAGCCCGCTTGTTTTATTTTTTAATAATGTGTTTGAAATATTTCTGACAAGTTTCTTGTAAATAATTTACACTCAGTAAACGTGCTCGACTTTGCAATGTCACCATATATTTTAACCCTGACAAAGGAGTGATTCAAAGTCCATTTCTGACTCCAGCTTTATTTGTGCAATTCTACCGTAAAGCAAACGAAAGTTTTTAAACAAATTCTATCATTCACGTAATTGGTAACCTGTTGTCTACTATATCTCAAATATATATCTTAAACGGTTTTAAAAAAGCCAGACGTGGTCGCTAGGTGTTTTGTGTTTATGTGTTTTTGTGTTACAGACTGTTTTTGGCCAGTATTGGCCTTGTGGGCATATTTTTCGCGATAATATATTATTTTTCGATTGATGTTTGAGTTTTTAAAAATAAAGTGTCGTTTTCTTGAAAAAAGCAGACGACATTTTTGATCCAATACATGGGAAATTATCGAATATAACTAAAAACATATTAGAACGGATTCGCGCTTCTTCGCTTCCTTAAATGAAGTGTTTCACAAGTGAGCGGTGTACACTGACTGGTGTTTTGGGGATTGATTTTTTTACAACATAAAAAAATCCACAGTTCAAACACTGTCTAAAACTATGACTGTTCGATACATAACTGCAGTGAAGCGTCTACGAGACAGCAGGGTAGAAAAACATTGTGACACCGACACCAAGAACTAGTATTTTCTTTTAAAAAAACAATCAATATATTTTAAAAATGCGAATAACTTAAGTCTAAGACATCGTTCTTTTTTAACACAAAATATCTTTTTATTGGGTCAAATTATTGTTACATTTATATTTGATTGACCGTTTTATAATCCAACATTTTTAGGTCCAAGTTTTTTTATCCAAGGTTTAGGTAAAGACACTAATTGATTATGTAAGTTTTGCCCCGTAGGCCCATGTGAATGAAGTGTAGATCTACAAGATCAAAGCTACGCGGGCAGTCTCCAAGTACAGTAGGCCTACCACGTAGCATCTTTGATACTGACGTCGCCGATTTAGGGGTTCACGTGGAACTAAAACTATATTTGATCGCAAAACATCATGACTCTCAAACAGTTTTGGATGAAATAAACAGTCTTGAACAAAATAAACAAAATCTTGGACCGTAAAAGGTTATTTTGATAAAAAATAAACGTTGTCTTCGAAAATGTATTGCGTCTTAACATGTAAATTGCACAATTACCATCACAGACAAGTGTGCACAGGCTAAAGGTATCCGGCAATAAGTAAAGAGGAAAAATATGAATAAAAAAGGAGCATGTGAAGACAGCTTGTATAAAGCAATTTTATAGAATGGTACATGACGTTATAAGTGTATTAAGATAGCATTTATTGTCATCTTTACGCACAATTTGTTGATTGTTTGTGTGATGGACTTTTCATAACATTATCTGTTATTCAATAAATACTATAAAAAAATTGATTTCTTAACATTCGTTAATTTAGTAAGGTCATGATGATTTTAGGCTTATTATTTTTAATATTTGTTAAACATTTGTACATTCTATACACATGTGTCTTCTATAAAGCACGAAAAGACTGGTATAACAACAAAATGACCGAACTAGCAGTAAATCGAGAGTGAAAGTTATTTGATTATTTCGGGTATTTTCCGCTTAACCTCCGAAAATAACGGTTGGCTGAGTGCTCTTTATGTGGTTGTCACGTCGTATTGGGATATGGCATGGCGCCTGACTCTTAGTGTCGCGGATTTACATTCAAAATCTTGTGAACTTGCAACTGTCGAGCACTAATCAAACGTGATATTATTATCGCAAATAAAAACAATACTGGTCACTTTCTGACCGTCATTAAAGTATTATATGTCATTGTAAATTTAATAATAGTCTGTCTGTCGGGCATTTGTATCATACACTGTAAGATACAAATAAAGTAAGAATTGAATATAACGTATTGTATCAAAACGTATAGAAGTAAGTCTTTATAAAGAACTACATAATATATCCACACTGTCACAAAAGATTACGAGGTCGAGTTTAAGTGTGGTATCCACATTGCATACCGTGGTCCGCGTTATCAGATGTACTGGATGAGTGTGGTTTATATGCTTAGATATAGGCAGGCCTGAATGGGGAGGGTTAAGAGAGGCGAGGAACAACAATTCTACTGAACTCTGACCAACAATTTTTATCTAGAGCTCTGTGCGTGCCTATTGGTAGATACAGCTGACTTTTGGACCTTATGCGAGAACAAAGCTGCATAAAAGATTGACTGGCCGGAGTGACAAATTTAGAACACCTCGAGTTGGAGACTTAACAACTGCTTAACGATCAGGGGCAACATGCAGCCCAGATCCGTGCTTCTCCTCGCCCTTGTGGCGACAGGCGCAGTGTCAGGTAGGACATATTCATGTTCAATGTGTTTATTTGTTTTTCGAACTACATACTTCGACATTAATAATTAGTCGCTGTAGGATTAAATTTAATTTCCACGCAACTCTATCTGTCTCAATATTTTTTGTGGTAAACCTTGAATTGTAGAAGTTTGTTTTTAAAGAAAACGTCATTAGCATTCATATACAGTACATTGTGCCCTAAACTCATTTTAATTCTACAAAAGTTCTTTTCTTTTTAAACTTGTAGAATTAACATGGGTTTAGGACACAATATATAAAAATGAATGCTAATAATGTTTTCTTTAACACAAAAATACTAAAATAATTTGGACATTAATGTTTTTTTTATTGTTTGCAACCTTGGTTTTAAATTAGAGTGTTTCCGGAATGCTTTTACACTCTGCCTACTCCTATCAAATCTTGACTTACGGAACTCATAGAAAAAGGACCGTGAACCAATTGGATTTAAATTTAATAATTTTACAGTGATATGGACAGAAAAGATGCTCTTCGAAGGCATTGCAATCTAAGCGTGTTGATCTTTTTATGCATAAAATATTTATATAAATATATATTAAAAATGATAATGATTAAGGTGCTGTTAAACGGATTAGTACTAGGATCTGGCGAATATCAGAGTTAATTGAAATAAAGCGAATACAGATCTGCTGTTGTATTGGATTAGCCAGAAGATTGTCTCTATAGTGTGGTGGACATTTAGCCTAGATCAAGCGAGAACAGCTGATCAAATTTAAAACATTCTTCTGTTGTCGAACTAAATAAATGCGGATCTTTGTTGGTAACAACTGACAAGGACAATGTTGGCCACGTTTCCAGTGCATGGGGCGCCTTTTTTGTCAATTGTATTCATAGGTGCTTTCCAGTCCCTAAAAGAGTTGTTGTAAGGAATATGTCTATACGCACTTGACGTGCAACGCAAACATATGCTTGATTAGAAAAGATTGGCTTGATTCATTAACGTATAAACATTGTTCGATAGATCTTATAAATGACATGAAACTGTTACATTGGTTTGATATTGTGTTAGAGTCCAATGTACATCTTAAAAATAAATACGGAGAAATTCTGGGTCTTACGTAACGTACGGAATTAAATTTGACGCCTCAAAATTGGAATGATCATCTGATGAATTCCGAAGCTCGGCTGTCACAAAGATATATTGGCTCTTGCATCCGCTGGGAGCTGAATTCCTAACAAACGATAAGACATACTGACAAGTCGGGGTATTAAATACATTTATTAAAGTCTCTATGATAATGGTTCTAAGAAAGCACGTCATTTTCCACTAAACCTGTTAGATTAGGCACTCATATGAAATAAAACTCAAATAACAGGATGAATTACTCTTACCAAAAATATACTCGTGAATTCCACTCACGATGAAGTCTATTTCATACTTAAACAGTCATGAAATGTTTAACTTTATGAGAGATGTCAGTTGTAACATTTCCATCACTTTCTGCGATTAGATTAATGTGTATATGAACATAACCTTAATAAGCAAAGCTCGCTCCAAAATTTCACATTAAAAGCGACAAGAAAAAACAACCACATCTTCCCTTTTAAAATATTGGTAGGTGTAGAATTTACCAGAAGTGTTTTAAAAATGATGTATATATAGAATAAGTATGTATGCTGGCTCATTTTACAAGTAAGTAAAACTGTTGTAGGCCTACTGATAAAGAAATAGGTGTGGTTAGAACAACACTGGGCCGTGGGTGTCGGTTCCTTAACAATACACATAATGGATCTGATTAACTGCTTTAGACCCATTCTCATGATACCACTTGTGGTTACAACTTAAGTGGATTCCCCTTATTTGTAGCGTTTTCATTTGTCAAGAAACATACGTACGTAACAGTCGATCAATCAAAACTCCACAACTAAGGGTAACCCCCTGAAATCATTAATACATATGGCATCGTGAGGCTGCAACTATAGCATGTATTGCCTAGAATTTATTCACTATAATACCATAACTGCACGTTATTCATAATAATTTTAATATAGTATATTTATTTTACTAAGTAATCTATCCGTTGGGAAAAAAAGGCCTCCATCGCCGCCTCATAATCTGTCCTTCAATGCAATTTTTAAACCCATTCTATCATTCCAATAATAAGAGGGTCAGAGTGTGCGGCAGATATATAAGATGAGGTTAGTGTTTACCAAAAGTAAGTCAGGGTAACAGGGACTCACTAAATAAACCGAATACTGCAAAATCCGAAACTAGAGATGACTTCTAATAAAACAGGAAAGGGATTCTTAAATTTCCGGAAACCTCTGAAAGGCCTCCAGTGTTCTGTTTGTACTACACTCAATCATCTATTATATGTGTTCATGTGTAGATATAAATCAATTTACGCCCGGACTTGGGAATGTTTAATCTTTTGTTACCTTAATATTATTAAAAATAACAGCATATGTCTATGTAAAATATATTTTAAAAAACCATTGTCTTTCAGGAATGTAACATGGTGATAAATAAGTGGAAAATAAAATTACTTCATTATTTTATGCGAGAAAACAAAAAAAAAATAAAAACAAAACTCGTTAGTAGTATAGTATAGTAAATGATTAGAATTCCTCAGATTTCATATATATTCCCAAAGAAAGCTATTTTTATGTTTAAATTTCATTTCCAGTGCCAATCGACATACGTCGGTTCGATGAGGATACTTCATGCGCAACAACATGCACAGGTTAGTGGTCAATCAAAAATCCTTCGCCTGTCAACGCAAACATATTCAGTATCTTTGTTACAGAAAACATATTCGGTAAACCTCGTTATTTTCCGTTCTCAATGACGTCAGGAAAATTTGGCGTTGTATAAATAGTTCTGTACTGTAACTAATTCCAAATGTGCCACAAAATTATGAACTCATAAACAAAAGTTCTGTCCTCGTTAAATGGGGTCCAGTGACTTAGATTTAGTTACCGTGTTAATTTATTACGCGAAATGTGTACGCATTTAAGCTTAAAAATATAGACCAGTTGTTTGTCTTCCAGATGGTAAAGTCCAATATCCTATTACAAACAGTGGCAAGGCATGAAACAAAATTAGAACAGCTAAACGTGTATCTGTTAATACATAACCTATATAACGACATAGTATTAACGATCCACAAATTTATGTCCCAAAATGCCTCTGCCCATTATAGCACATGTGATTTGTTGGAATAAAGCAAAATCTAATGTGAACAGCTGATATAAATTACGAAATCATGGATCTATTTATATAATGTTATCTTTGATAAATTTTGACCAATAGGACAGTCAACGGTTTTGAAGGCAAAACGAAGACGGCATATTTAGGAGCCTTGTACAGTCATATAAACAACATAATGGCTTACACTGATCAATTAAGCCAACAATATGCCATGTTGTTTTTGTTTCTTTTAGAGAGCGGAAAGTTCCGCTATGAGCCTGGAAGAACTTATGAGTTTACGTACGAGACCAGGACAAAGACTGG
>JAQQZZ010052902.1:0-10024 GCA_030265115.1 Mopalia vespertina | reverse complement strand
GAGGGCATAATTCAACACAAGAAATGATGCCCGTTTTACATATATGCATTTTATTGCAGAGAGGAGTATCGCTTTAACGTAAGCTTAAACGACTCATGCAGCACCCAGTTGTCCACACGTTGTTGAGTTCCTCCATCAACGTCTTACTGGCAAGAGTTAGCGAAGCCATCGTATAACATATAAGCTAAAAGAAGTGCGGCAATCAGTACCGTACGAGAAAGGCAATTTACAAAAACGCATCCGCGATGCTTTAGCAAGTGCATTCATGACGTAGTTACGAGATGAGAACAGACTTGAGTGGAGTAAAAGTGGCGCACTTCTCTTCTTAGTGTCGTATGAAGACCACACGGTAGGTTACGCGTTTGTGTATATATTTTGTGTAAAAAATCTTTGAGTTAATAGGAAGGAAAGTTAAAATAGATAGCATGTACTTAGCAGTATGAAAATTGGTGATAGGGGTGAATAGGTTGCGCTCATTATCGCATTAGAGCTGACTTGAGAACTGACTTAACAGCTCATGTATAGGGAACTGTTCGTACCTCGTGGCTTCTCTCTCTCTCTCCCACCCTCTCCCCTCCCTCTGTCTCTAAAACATTGGTTATTTTTAATACATATTCACCAAAATCATTTCACGTGAATTTTTTCTCAATTAATTAAGAAATATACTCGTATGGTGGCGATGATTGTGAATATTTTTATATAGATTGGTTAACCCCTTGGTTTGTCCAACAACAAAACTATTAGGTGATTAGATCTGATATATACTAAAGGTGTTCTATTTACAATGTATGAAAAAACACTACGTGTTGTATTGGCTTTTTGACGAAGGTGGTCGCCACTGGGCCGCCCTCGGGGTGGTGGTGGAGATGTAAAGAGAGGAGGCCCGATGTCTACCTCCATCCCATCCAAGGCGTCGGAGCGGTTTTCAAGAGCAACTGTCTCCGACACAAGGGATTTACTTGTCGATGGCTTTAGATAGAGAGGACCAACCCTCTCTACATTATGAACATTTTTAGGCTTCCAAACTGAAACGTTTGAACAACATCTCTTCTGGCCTTGGAAGAGCGAACCTCCGGGCCAAATGTTTTTTTGTGTCCTTTTTTTTTTTTTTTTTTTAGCCTGTGGTTGTGTTTTTATCTGTGAAGTGTTAACCTTAACAGCAGCAGATGGATGATCATCTCCAATGGGCCACGTAAGTAGAGTCTGCGTACCCACAACCACAGACACCTTCTTAGCGGCATTGGCGTACGATGGAGATGATGCCTGATTATCCGAGGCAGAGGCAAGGCGCCGAGCCTCGGGATAACTAATGTTCTTTTCAGTTTTAAGTATTTGAATTTGTTTCTCTTTTATAAAATAATTGCAGTCTTTCGAGGAGGCCATGTGGCCCCATTGCAGTTGCAGCATTTGATTGTATTCTGACAATCGAAGCCCTCATGGCTTTTTTCAGAGCAACGAAAGCATGCCAAAACCACCTCTACACTGGTACTTTCCGTGTCCGACCTTCTGACACTAGAAGCACCTTGTTGGGTTGGGGATGACGATATCGACCCTCATCCTGTAAGGACCAATGTAGATGTGGTCTGGCAGTGAAACTGAATTAAAAGCTAATAAATATGTATTTAGTTTTATGACGTTGCCATCTTTTAGTTGAGAAACGTTTGACATTAGTTATCTTTTCGTCTTCCAAGCTCAGTGCAGATCTCTTCTCCTAAAAGATCAGAGAGATCTCTGCCTCTGTTTCGGATGATACCGTTACTGCTGTTAAGGTATCTATATGGGGATACTGTTATTGGTAGATCTAGAATGTTTTTTTAAGGTTAGTTGTTTTCTGATGCATTCAGCACGAATATCCCCAGACCTCATTTTAGTTACATTTTTAAGTGTTCCTGCCACAGATGTTAGTGCTTTATTGAGCGCGAATGGTGGTATTATTGTGATTGGTTTATTTTGGTTGTTGCTGCTTATTACAAGAAATTTAGGCCAGTGGTGACCAGCAGGGGCAGGTAGCGAGGATGCCATGGGTGGTATACTTTAATAGGAAACCTACTCATAATTCTGTTCAGCTGATGGGTGATTATTCCCCAGAAGAACCAAAAACAAAAACGCAATTGACCCATGAGCCACCGCTTTCTGCAATGGTCTACAACTTTAAGGCAGGATGGAATAACCGTTTTATATAGTTTCTTATTTCTTCTTATTGGATATTGTATTAATTACGATGAAATTAATAATTGATCATTGCAGGGCTCGACATGACCAGCCGATTGATCAGATCGGGCCAATCTGACCAACCGTCTAGGAGAATATTGAGCCAAAGTGATGTGTTAGGGCAACCGGACTATGTGGCTCACCTTTGCCAGCCAAGTTGTCCCTCATTCATCCATTCTCTTCACATTCTCCTCTGACACGGGACGCAACCCACGAAAAACAGGCTGCCTCTTTCTCGTCTCTTACGATCAACCGAGAAAGCCGGGGGAGTATTCTGCAGGGTCTGCGGATGTTAAAAGGCCCACCAGCTCCCCCACGGGGATTTTTTTAATATAGTAGTCAATGCAATAGATACAGAAATGATATGGCATCATCCCATGGAACGTCGTCTATACGTCAGTTATTAAACTGGCTCTAACATGGTTAGAAATGCTAACCACAAGCTTGTTTTCTTTGGCTTTAATTGTCTTACTTGCACGGTACTTTGCTCACTACTTATAGGCAACAAGACGTCTTGTTAACCGGGATAGATCGTGAGCGGCTTTCAGAATCTGTTGGTTAATATCCATTGTGGGCAACTGTATCACATTGTCTACGTCAGATTTATAAAGCTGTTTTATAATTTTTTGCAGGTTGACGAAAATAAATTCCTCAGCACAAAAACTTTATCCTACGCAACGAAATACTTTGATAGCATACGCGGTAATTTTAGCATCGAATGGTTACAAGTTACCTGGAATGATCTCCGGAAACCACTCTTCTCTGGTTTGGCAGCCCGACTTTTTATTGAGGTGAATATATACCTATTCGTTTCTTTGTTAGTTATTTTATTTACACGATGACATCATATATCTGATTTAAATACGATAAAATTGTCTTGTTTAAAAATACTTAAACTTTCTTCTGCAGGTAATGTTACGAGGGGCAGACATTCCCGCAGGAATAGGTCCCCAGGCTCTAATCTGGCACCCAAGTTACCATGACACCGCACCAGGCCCAACAGCTAACTTCACAGGTGCAGCTAACCTTCTAGAGCAAAGTAAGTCTATTAGAGCGTTGTGTTAAGAGATATTAATTGTTATGAAAACAATTCGTATTCTCACGGCGCGATTTTAAGTAGCGATGTTGAAGCTTCCCCTAATCTAGAGCGTTCTGATTATTCGGGTTTTTCTCGACCAACCAAATGACCACAATTAGGGAGAATCCCTGTGTGGCGTCGGATTGGTCAAATTTTTATGACCCTTTTCTTCAACAATACAAATGACGAAAATTAAGAAATCCCCAAAAAGTCGCCATTGCAAATTTTGGTTTGAGAATGCGCCTTATAAAGGAAAACAAGCTATATAGGCCATATGGCTTTTTGCCACAAGGCGGATTAAAATTTCTTACTCTTTTATACATTGTTTAATTTTAAAATCAATCGAGACATTACTGAGAGGAAAAGATAGTCAATACACGGGTTTACAGCTTCGAAAATAAGCGCCGCCTACTTCCGTTTGGAACGCAAACAATACCGTACATGGTAAACTGTTTACCATATATGGTCAAATGGGTTAAGCTCAAAGCGATGGAACTTCCGTTTGGAACGCAACCAACACCATATATGGCAAAGGAAAACCCCCTTGCTGTCATTGGCAACAATTAAATAGTCAACTGTTTCCTTTTTTTCCAGACTGTAAAGAGGATAAGAAGATGGATGTTGTGTTTCTGTTGGACTCTTCGGGCAGTCTGACAATCCCAGATTTTGACCGCGCTAAGGAGTTTGTAGTGAGATGGATCGATGCTTTTACGATCGGACCAGACGCTACACGGGTTGCAGCCGTCACAATCAGTTCATTTGCTCATGTGAATATGTATTTACCCGATTATACGACTAAATCTGCGCTGATTCAGCACGTCCGAGCTATTAAATACGTAGGTGGAGACACAAATACAGGTGACGCTATAGATGTAGCTGCAAACATAGTTCTCTCTCCACTGCACGGCGCTCGGTTACAGATTGCTCGGGTCATCATATTGATTACAGACGGAGAGTCAAATACACCAAGTGAGACCGAAATAGCCGCTGACAAGGCGAAAGAGGACGCAATTACCATCTTTTCCGTGGGTGTTGGGAGCAGCATCAACGAAGATGAGCTTAATGTTGTAGCATCCCCTCCAAACTGCATGCATGTTTACTACGCTACAAACTTTGGTGAAATAGATGCCTTGATACATGAAATGCAAGATGCCTCTTGCGGTTGTAAGTTGTGTTGTTACTTTCTGTTAACAAGATCCATTTAAAAAAAACCTTAGAGATTTGTTTATGATTTATCATTTTTTACGAAAACGACAAGCGCGGGTCAGTGTCAACAATCTTTGAAAGATGTATATTGCATGAAAGCCTATATACCCGCAATTTTCTTCTGTTATAGCTCACATCGACTTTGTGACAGACAAACAATCAAACAATACAAACACAACGATTGAAATAACTTGTAAACTAGATGTAGACATCCCTTGTGACCCGATAAGTGTCCACACTGGCAACTCAACGACGAACAGCTCTGGAAAGGCCATCGTGGTAAGTATTCGTAGTAGGTGAGTCAAGTCATTGTGGTAAGTTGGCAGCTGAATCAGGCCTTCGGACAAGGTCATCCAAGCTACTCAAATCATTGTGTAAAGTTGTCCGCTGTATCACGGCATCACCCAAGTGACTCGAATCATTGTGGTAAGTTGACAACTGAATCATGGCTTCGGACAAGGACATCAAAGTTACCAAGTCATTGCGGCACAGGCTAGTAGTTAGTCGTCCCCGAGGTGAAACAGGACATCATCGCAAGACATCCGAGTACTCATGTCGAGACTGGTCACTGTCCGAACACTGTCCATCATTGCAAGTTTAACAGGTCAATATGGTAGCTCACGCAGACCATTATGGTAAGTGACACTGGACACTAATGCACATGAAATAGTGAGAAAAGCCTTCGTGTTAAGTGGCACAGACAACCACGGTAAACGACACTGAGGGGTGGCGCGGTGGGGGGGGGGGGTCGTGCTAAGTGACACGTGCTACATTATTACACGGGGGTTATTTCAAGTGACACTGGTATCATGGTAAATGACACTGACCGTCATTGTTGGTGTTAGTGAAGTGGGTCGGTTTGTTTAATAATACGACCAATATCATGGTTAGTAACAAAGGCAATTGTGTGACAGACTTATTGGAATCGATTGGATGCAATCTATCCTAGTAAATGAAACTATATAACACAAGACACCATGGCAAGTGACAATTGAAGATTTCACAGTGAAATATGCCTTGACATGTGCATAACAGGTTTGTGGCATGCGTACCATCGTGGTAACTAATTGACAGATGCGTTTTTGTAATTGATACATGTCATGGTAAGTGACACAGACAAGTCATGGTGACACAGACCATAATAGAAAATGACACACAGTTATTGAGACACAGTCATGGGTATTGATACCGTCATAATTGGGGTTTTACACCGTTCTTACTCAGATGACCATCAAGACCACTGGCAACAAACAAAGACAAGACCAGACAATCAGTAGACGCCATGGAGACCACTGGCAACAAACAACGACAAGACCAGGCAATCAGTAGACGTAATACAATGACACCACAAACAGACCTGCTTCGTTTTGCCCTTTAGCTTTGAGATCAGGAGGATAACGGAAAGTTCCACCCAACTGGCCGCCCACAATCATTGACAGTCACACCGAACGTCATGGTAAGTAGCCCAGACTATCATAGAAAGTCATACACACAATCATGGTAAGTGACACAGGCCATCGTTTTACTTGACAGACAGTCATGATCAGTTACACAGAGTCATGGCAAGTGAACCAGACCATAGTGGTAAGTGACAAACAATCAAAAACACAATCACTTTCTATGATAGTCTGTCAACATGACAGGCTGTGCCACACTCATAGTAAGTTACATACACAGTCATGGTGAGCTACACAGCCAGTCCTGGTAAGTGACACAGACCGCTGTGGTAACACATGTTGTGAAGGTAAACGATTATAGTAGGTAAATCAAAGCTCCGTGTTTGGACACTGCAGGTGCTTTGGAAGATAATACCTCTCATTTGATTATCAGGAAGTTGACAGATTTAGCCCCTCAGGCGGTGTGTCAGAGGGAAGTTAAAGCACATAGTTGTCTCCATGTTTCATTCAATGTTATTGTAATACTTATATTAAGCACTTTTGTCCGATGCCATTCTGATTCTCTTTAATAAACAATAAACCATAGCCCTTTTCTACTTGCAGACAACTGTTAATTGTAGTTCTGCCACAGTGTATGCCTCATATAACAACCCAAACCCAGGAGTGGCCTATTACGAGATTAAGGCGGTAGCCACGAAAACCACACCCGCCGTGCTGCTTTTAAACAATACAGGACAGATACTTTATATCTCGGTGGAAGGTCACCCTTATCGTGTCGATGTTAACAATACCACTACATGTGAGGCGGTCACCACTGTGGTGGATACAAAGGAGCTCCCCACTGGTACTGGAGGTAAGAGCAGCCTACTCGAGTTTGGGCTTTTTGTTTTACTTCCAGAGCTAAACGTAAATTTAACTGATGTATCAGACTTCTTTTTATCAAGTACCATAAAACACAGTTTGATATACCAGCATTCTAGTTATATTGCTATCTGCATAGATGCTTAATTTATTTTACATATTTTTATCGAAGACGAAGAAAATTTTGCTCTTCTCCACCGGGATAATAAAAAAAAATCACACACACCAGAATTCTGTCTGCAGTTGAGTTGACGTTCAATTTTTATACAAAACATGATAAATCTATCTGTAGATGTGCGAACGTTCTATTTTATACAAACATGAGTATTCTATATGCAGACGAGCTAAAGGAGCTAAATATATCTAATGAAGTTCTATGATTATTCGACAACCCTTTGAAAATTGATACTGGTTCAGATAACTTATTCTTTTCGTTGGTGTATATATATATTGTAATCAAGAAATTTAAATATGGTTATGAACTGAAAATAGTTTTTGTTTCCTTTGGTTAAGAGGTAAAAGTGGCTTGTTCAGAATGGGGAGTAGAGAGAGAATGTACTCTGAAAGATCTTGCGATATTCAAACCTGGTCTCTGTAAAGGTAAGTTCTTTATATTTCTCTGTGTCGACGGTATGTGCATCGATATGATATATGATTACGTTAACTGACAAGGTACGATGGAGGTGAATAAATGTTGGGTGATAAGGTACACTTATTGATTGATTGATTAATTGATTGGCCGCTGTTATGTTAATCTTCCTGTTGTGCTAAGTAAAGACACCATTGCCACTCTTAACAAACTGGCCTTAGCCAGATGGCACGGCCGATGAGTCGGAAACGATGTAGGATGAGGTGGGCAACGAGGTACAATGAGGTTGCATACGAGGCCCAATGAGGTTTGGCGCCTAGGAACTGGAGATTGAACTATAGGCACGATGTGATTGGACGACAAGGTACAGTGGGGGTGAACTTTATGTACGGTGTGGTTGAATGTAGGATCAGGTTGGATGACAAGGTACGGTGAGGTTGAATACAAGGTATTATGAGGTTAGATGACAAGGTAGGATGAGGTTGAATACAAGGTATTATGAGGTTAGATGACAAGATAGGATGAGGTTGAATACAAGGTAGAGTGATGTTGGATGACAAGGTAGGATGAGATTGGATATCAAGGTAGGATGAGGTTGCATACAAGGTAGAATCGGGTTGGGTGATATGTCTTTCCCGAGTGCACATATATCTTTGGTAACGTTCCCTAAAAGGTATGGTGTGGTTGTATAAGAATGCAATAATCATCCAACTTCATCTACCTGACCAATAAACTAAAGTGATCGTTTCCACCAAACCTAGCAGCACCTGGTCCTCACACCTACTCACACAATGTAGCCATTTGTTAGTCTTTCAAAGCATTACAAGGTCGATATCTTAAAAGACTTGTTTCATATGGTTCACTGTGCAGGTATGTGACAAGCCTAGAAACTGTATTGTTACATGCATTTGTAAAAACTGTTGATTCTGATTGTTTTCAGAAACTTACGCTTTTACCAATCCTTGTACTCGCGAGAATTTACTGGATACAATCATGACGTTCCCGTATGTTCACGACAACGAGAAATACCTTATGTGTGATTTTGTTGGCAATGTTTATGTTGTCCAATGTCCCAAAGGTCGAATTTATAATCATGACCTTAAGGTATGCGGACTGAGTACCGGAAGTCCTAGCCACACGACCGGGACACGACTACCTCTGGACCCCGCAGAAACCAACCCGTGCACCATCAACTCTATGCTGGAAGGACACATGCAATTTGCCTACATCAAAGACAACACCAAGTTCATAATCTGTGACGTGTGGGGCGAAGCGTGGCTGTATGAATGTCACGACGGTTTCATTTGGGACTCTCAGAACATGAAATGCGTTGTTAACAGTGCTATTGACCATGTACAGGGACCGGGTCGGTTAGACCAGTCAGTACCCAACCCCTGTACTGCGGAGAACATTAAAGCCGGACGTCTATTTTTTGCCTACCCTCTTGCCACAGACCGTTACATCCAATGTGATACGTGGGGAGACGCGTTCGTTATGCTGTGTTTCTTGGGTGCACACTGGAGTGTGGCTGCTGGGGCCTGTACGGCTGGGAACATTGGATAAAACAACTGTGTTATTAATAATACAGAAAAAAATAGAAATAGTCGTACTTAATGCTGTGTAGACCACTGATTTTTATTGTTGGTTTTTTTTTTCGGAGTTTTTTGTGTGTGTCATTTTTGTCATTCTTAACGTAACCGTCTCCTGCCTTTTGCCCCTGTGTCTAACGCTGCATGCATCATGGCTTTTAAAACTCCAGCATAATTTTAAAAGGTAGTACTCTAAATAAAACTGCTGTGTTCAATTTATATGTGTTGAATTGTCTGCTTTCTATTAAAAATTGTACAGCCTTAGCTATTGAAATAGATTTGTTAACCTCCAAATATACTGAGGAAACTCTAAAACTTTGGCTTTCCAGATAACCCCAATCTCCACCAAATTCACCCAGTATCGAAATCCAGCACGAAAGTTTTGCCTCGAAAGGTGGTTTCAAGATTTCAAACTTACTATTTGTAGAAATCTTAGCTCTGTATCGGGGGTAGAAGTCCCATAAGCCTAATAAATTACATCGCGATGCTACCTACAGATTCTACACAGCAATTAATCATCAACTCTGATTCGTCAGGATTGAAGGCCTGCATAACCAAATCACCAGCGACACCTTTGTTAAACGTCCGCGTTATAACTCAAAGAATGATAATGTTTACGTTAACCTTCTGTCTACCAGATAATTTCCGTCATAACCAAGTTTCCCAGAGTCGCTTCCGGTTTTTTTACTCAAGCCAATGCAGTAGCGTCTAATTCTCAGGTATAACTTCAGATATAAATTTGCAAAATGGGAGTTATTCCGAAAGACGTTGCGAGCAGCAGATGCAGTATATTGGGTATTTAAACCAAATACGAGTTACTATTACAACACATTGACTAGATCAACAGTTCATATAAACAAGTCCCCGTGATTCAAACCTAGAAAGAAATTCTGGTTCAGAAGATTCTAGGTCAGTCCTAGGATCCAATATCAACATTCTCTCGTTAACCCACTCAGGTTCTCCTACTAACAATGACCTCATCAGATATACCTTTTTATAAGTTTTGAACGACATTAAGAAGTGGGGTAACATAATTATAGAATTTCTGGATAACCACTTCTGGTTTTGTGATAGAACACAACGTTTCGATACA
>JAQQZZ010052901.1:11457-23314 GCA_030265115.1 Mopalia vespertina | reverse complement strand
TTACTACATGATAACGTTGAAACCTTCCTTATTATGTACTAATAAATGATAACTGAGATACGCATTCTATACTACTGATAATATCTACCGCATACGTTTATACATGCATACACATTTTTGTATTCTTATGCAATAAATACAACTTAAATAATATAAAAATGAAGCTGGTCATTTAATTTATCAATAAATTAATCAATGGTTCAATCAATTGGTCTTTCAAAGAATAGATCAGTTTATGGATAAATCAACCAATCAATCAATCATTAATTCGCACTTCCAGATGACAGATGCCAACCAGAAGTGGGATGTGAACGAGTCTATTGAGTGGATGAAGAAATTGGTCCCGTATAAACCATACTGGATAGAAGAGCCGACAAACCCGGATGATGTCCTTGGACATGCTTCCATAGCAAAAGTGAGTGCATCCAGCTGCCTAGCAACCCACGGCCTCTAGTACAAAGGTTAGGCAAGAGTCTAGCACAACCCCTTACACGGTACTAGGAGGAAAGGTAATAATTTAAAATTAAATATGCATTTTGAATTTGCCATGATAATAGGTGCACGGTGGACACGGATGCTGGATATGGGCAAGAATAAATCGCATTTCAAAGGCTGCGGGTTGCAACTGCCAAGGGATATTTCTTTTAAACTATTCAGCTTATTGTTTTCTTATTATAAATTCTCGGGTAAGACAGTTTATCTTACAACCTGTATTCTGTATTTTCTCTATATAACAGCGTATTCACCTACTTGTAGGCTTTAAACCCACTTGGAATTGGCGTAGCTACTGGGGAACAGTGCCAGAATAGAGTGATGTTTAAACAGTTCTTACAGGCTGGCGGATTACAATTCTGTCAGATTGATAGCTGTCGATTAGGAAGTCTAAACGAAATCATTGCGGTTCTGTTAATGGCGGCTAAATTCAACAGTAAGTAGATTGAAGCCGTCTGGTGAGATGCTCTTTTACAGCATATTCAGCATTGTATGTTATTATTTGACTACCAGTGTGTGCTAAAAGAGCTTTCATATACTCTCTCAGAATATGTCATTGGTAGTTTAGTGAACCTGAACATCTCAAAGTGTTTTAGCTTTTAGGGGAATTTACAAAATACTTGGATAGCGTTGTTATATTGTCTCGCATCTTAAAAAGTCGAATTAATTATAAAATAATTTGTATATTCTCGAAATGGGTCTCCATTCATTCCGTGTCAGTTGTCCGTCCTCCCTAGCTCAAGATCATCCATCGGGTCAAGTCACAGGGACACAGACAATCCGTGACCTTTCTTTCTCCAACACGGAGCCTTGTCTTATACAGATTGTCCATATGCCATGAAAAATACGAAGATTTCAAGGCAATAAAAACATAAACTTTGTTCTTAAGATGATCATATGCGGAGGTTCACTTGGTTCTGTATCAAAGGAAGCTTTAACATTTGTTACACCGATGCATTTATGTCCTCAAAGTCATTCACGAAGAGCTGTTTTAACATTTTTCTTAGAGCTACTGTTTCTGCTATATTGACGAGATTAAAGTCAATGGGATAGTTTAACTGCATGATGTAAATCGTCATTTGACAAGATATATAACTAGCATCTCTGACAGTTATTTATTTCCTTTCCTCAGTTCCGGTATGCCCTCATGGCGGGGGAGTTGGTCTGTGTGAATATATACAACACATTGCCATGTTTGATTATATAGCCGTCTCTGGAACAATGGAAAATAGGTATGGAATAGGGTATCGAATAGAACACGTCGCTTAATGGTAACCGATGCCCTCTGGCCAAGGGCAGTTTGTTTGAAGAGTAGCAAGCTGTCTTTACTTAGCACTGGAGGAAAAGTAACTTTCCAACATTATGGAAGCGCTTCATATCTTGGTTGTGCTAGTGTCATTTATTGTTGGAATACACCACCGTCATATAAGTGAAATACACTTAAGCACGGCGTAAAACACCAATCAATTAATCAATCAATCAATAAATGGTAACCAACTTAATGAGTTCAGCTTAGGCGTCAGATTTTTGTTCGGTTTAGGTTTTCAGTTGAACGGAAAATGTTCATT
Organism: Mopalia vespertina; assembly: GCA_030265115.1. Taxonomy (NCBI): domain Eukaryota; kingdom Metazoa; phylum Mollusca; class Polyplacophora; order Chitonida; family Mopaliidae; genus Mopalia; species Mopalia vespertina. The sequence continues at coordinate 21,254 of JAQQZZ010052901.1, read as the reverse complement.
AAACAATTTCGGCGGTTGGGTTTAATAGAATAAACGACGAAAAACCAGTCCGACACGATGATAATGATACTGTGATTATGATGTTCCTTATGATTATCTCCCCTGTATGCTCTGTTCTGTTCAGGGTTGTAGAGTACGTTGATCATCTTCATGAACATTTCTTTACACCAGTCGTGATGAAGAACGGCCATTATCAACTTCCACAGGTAAGCCACATAAACAAAGCTTCACAAAAGTCCTAAGACTCTGCCTGACCAGATCATGTTTACTTTTGTGAGAAAAAATTATTCTGCGTACTAGTGTCTGTCTGGATTTTTGATGGCTACTAATTACAGGACCTATTTAATGTATTATAGAAAAATATATGCAAATTTCCCTATCAAAGCATTAATCTAACATAGATAAGCGATTATCTACATGGAGTAACTTTTCACCAAATGTTTTACCAGTTGTAAACATAGGTATGTGTGTAATAAAGAGAAACATCCACTAGTTCTTCCGAGAAAGGTTAAACTTTGAAGCAAGGGCTCTCCCTTACCGATGTGTTTAGTTGTTTTAGGAGCATTTCTTCGCATTGCGCCATGTATATTGTTGCTAGTGACATCAATGCGGATTCATTAAGGCCGGTACGTCGTCATGTTAGAGAAAGAAGAAAAAAAGTTTCTCAACTTAAACTCAGCGCAAACGACTGTCAATCAAACAAACAGACAATCAAACAAACAAACAAACAAACAAACAAACAAACTGACCATTATTTGCCATGTACATATTTTATGTTACTCCCACAGGCCCCTGGTTATAGCATTGAGATGAAACCCGAGTCCTTGGATGCCTTCGAATATCCCCAAGGCAGCGAGTGGCAGAAGCTCTTTAAAGACGGCGTTTATGTGGAAGACAAGTGATATGAAATACTCTCTTCGCAATTGGTGCTCAGTTAAACTGTTTTTATCAATGACCATTATTGTAATTTTGTATATGGGGAAATGTTGAATTACTCAAGTGATATTTAGTTTCACAAGCAGATAAACAATCTTACAGTCAGTCACAACGATTGTGTAACTGCTCGGCTATCAGTATTATATGACCGTTTTTCAATTCACCAAAGCCCGATCATGCCTTGGTTGTTAAGTGATTTATGATAACTTTAAATTTTAAAAATTGTAACATTCATTTATTTGTTAACCATTGACTGATAATTGATATTGTTTTATGTAACAGTTTAAACATTGTCATGGTTTCGGTATTTCTCAGATTGTGTAAATTGGTCCAATACGTATTGTGTAAATTGGTCCAATATGTATTGTGTAAATTGGTCCAATACTTATTGTGTACTATTTTAATGTTGTTAAACACGGTTTAAGTTCAGTATTTTTTTCATAATGATATATAGTGTTAAAATAAGTTCCACTAGCGGCAAGATTCAATGGTTTGGTGTCCAGATGCTTTATTAATATACATGATTATAAGTTTATAACTCCATTGAATGGACTGTCACTATACATGCAGCACTAATGCAATCTGGTGATACATCTATCTGAACTATAGCATGTCTGTTGTATTTCATTAATTGTATTTCTGGAGATTCGGTATCACGATTGGCGCTGGACGAGTTCATATCAACTCGAGATTCAAACACATTTATAATGAACTGTGATAACGTTAACTTTTATATTTCCAAAAAAAATCACATTGGCATATGCAAGGATGTTGGCCAATCACAAATAGTGAATCTTATACCCGTGCGATAGAAACATTACCATGGTCCAATACATTTACAAGCCTTCGTCAGTATTATTTCATTCATATTGTGATGAATTCACCACAGGAAGAGTGTGGCTGGTTTAAATTACTTTACCTTAACCAAATTGTACAAATAAAGTTGTTTTTGTATTGGCTTTGCTGAATGTTTGCGTTCTTTATTACTTGAAACAATTTCTGTCTACGGAAGTTTAAAGCTATATGTCAAGTGACCTTATCAAATTGACTGAACTTGACCAGGGTTTTTCTTCTTCACAAAATGGGTTTTTGAAATTGTTTTGCGTCCCTTTGTTATTTAATGCATCGTTTTCTTGTTTGTTTTGTATAGGCCGGTCCAAAGTATTTTCCGCTCATTATGACATATGTTTACTTACATGTGTGAAAATGAATGTTTTGCCTGTTACTAAAATATGCTGTTGTCTCAAGAAAACCCTGTTTAACTATACTCGATGCAGATGCTAATGACACGATATATAGGCATACATATATAGTCAATGTCAGGACATATATAGACGCAGGTTGCGTTTTATCTAAATTTCATATTTATTTTATTATTAGAAATAATTGTGCGATGTTCTGTGTCATAATGTATTGCTCTTTGCCGCTGTGGATGGTACCAGGAACTGGGTACATCATCTCGATAAAAAGAGTAACAATAACCCCTTTCCAATACAAACGGTATAAACCTGAACCAACCAGTTCCATTGCTGGATCATACGAGTCTTTGTGTCTTTTGTTCACTGATTAAAACCAGGAGTTATAAGGTAGTCAGGCTTAATGCTTATTTTCACTAAAAAACGAGATTGTAAAGCGGCCTTTTATTGCAATGGCTGAAAGTTAATACACGTTTGAACATCCTGTCCAACATCAGCCGCCCGGTCTTTTCGGTTGTCCGTCATGTGAGACAAAATGTTAAATTTAAGTTCTAAGTAAGGGATAATACTAAACCTTACACTAACCTCGAACCTGGCCTTAACCCAAGCCAGACGCTGAACAAAAATTAAATATGTTTTGTCTGATTGATTCGGATCAGTCACAATGGATTATAGCTAATGGTGTTCCGTGACGTCAGGAACTGTGTACTCATGTGATGTCTCCTTTGTCCATTGTAAAGACACACTCCACGACGAGTAGGTGACAAGAGTGGCAACTGTGTTTGTTACTTCACTAATCATCGGCTATATACAAATCTAGTTTAAATCTTCCTACATGCTTTTAATGGTTCCCGACAAAGATGTTTTTCAGACAGCCAATTATAAAAGGCCTTAGATAAAACTCAAACAACTGCAGTTTGAAACCCGAAATGGCATGATCTCATTGATTTCCTTAGCAATGACCCTGTTCTGGCAATCCTCAGAAAACCATCGCTTTTTGTCAGCGGATAAAGACAAAAGGATTTGTATATATAAATAGCCGCTGATGAGTGATATGTGATTGGTCATTCTACCCCAACCAATCAACACCATTTTGTAATAGATTTTGTCACATCGCCGTATCCTACAACAGAGTCATCACAACTTATATAAGGACATTTGTCATCTCCAGACACTAGATTCACCAAAACCATAATTTCCCTTGAGACTAAAAAAGCCATGATCTTCTCATGGTTAATCCTGCATGGATTGAAACTCTACCACTACTACCACCAGTGTACCAAATACAGAATCACAGAGGACATGCAACCGAAAGACACAACTTGTTGTCAATAACTCATCTAACCGATTTCACTAAACATTCAAGTCCACGGCCCTGGCTGAGTGGTTAGAATGCCTGATTACTAATCCTACTTCGATGTACCGTCCACGCGTTCGAGTCCGCCTGTCGACCATCAGGTATATGCGTGAGACACGATGTGGCCCCGGTAATCGCGGAGTGGTTTTCCTCCCGGGTTCCAATCTTATTTAAGAAATGAACAGTGTGAAATGGAAAGTCCGTCGTCACTTAAGTGAAAAGTAATGAGTACGACGTTCAACTCTAAAGAAAAACATACAGAAAGAAAGAAACAAATAAACCAAACATTTGATATTCACTGATAATGTGCTTTCCGGGGTATACTATACTTGCATTACTTTTTCTCTAAGTTACCCTGTACGTTTCAAATCGATAACATTTGGCTCAATACCAGTGTCCTACTTGTTGCTGCAAAAACATGATATAGTATCTTCAAGAGTTCAGTGAAAAAGGTGAGATAGACTCGACATTCAGTCACTAATAGGACATATAAAGTCTACATGCTTTAGTACAGATAGTGAACTACGACACAATAATCTAGTTTAGTATTTACATAGATTATCTCCTTACTTATCGGTTTAAAACAACGTATGTAGAACAACACAGAGTTATGTTCACGCATAATAGTTAGGACCGTTGTCCAGGTGAGACAAACCTTGTATTAATATACCTGAAGAGGTTGATTTAGGCTGCTGTATCTATCAGACCGTTGTCCAGGTGAGACAAACCTTGTATTAATATACCTGAAGTGGTTGATTTAGGCTGCTGTATCTATCAGACCGTTGTCCAGGTGAGACAAACCTTGTATTTACACACCTGAAGTGGTTGATTTGGGCTGCTGTATCTATCAGACCGACCAATATGGCACCTACAGTGATCACAGCCTTGAATGTTAAGGACATCCGCTTTCCCACTTCCCTGGAGGGCATGGGGTCGGATGCATCGGTAAGGTATTAGGTTCTCGATTCACATCTTTCAACAATTAACAAACACAATATGTTCGTTAAAACTCTTCACTCTCCATCCAACGATCATTATCAGTTAATTAATACATGCATTCTGTCTTATAGCTAAAGTTGTGTTTTAGAGTCGCTTTTTAGCAACAAGAGCATTTCATTTGCAATGGAGCCATTGGTTAACTTCCTCGTTTATAAAACAGTATTATACACGGCATGCTGCCAGTAGTCTATTTTGACGGGTCTCAGAAAAGATTGTTTTTCTTTCTGTTCTCCACTGACTCACTCATATGTCGGTGGAGTAATATCTTACGTGGTCACACACGACTACTGTCAAACCACGAGTCCCAAATATAACCGTTTAACGTATATACACTGCGAAGTGTTAAACGATTTACCAATTGTCCACATCAGGGGTGAACGGCCTACCTTTTGGAAACTGAAAAGAATGATTTTTATTACCATTACGGTGATCTCTCAATTTGACTGACATAAATTTATGCAGACAGAGTAGGCTAACACATTGTACAGAAGGGCATTCTAAAATTGGCATGCACCAATCCACAACTCTTCTTGGCAAACCTGCTTCAGAATGATAAGCCTATCGAAAATCGTTTAATATTTCCGCTTTTAATTATTTTTGAGAGTCCAGCATTGTTCTTGACTTCCAGTCTCTGCCTTTCAGCACCGCCCAGATTATGCCTGTGCCTATGTGGAGTTGACCACTGATTCTGAAATCACTGGGTATGGACTGACCTTCACATCGGGCAGAGGCAATGAGATAGGTAAGTATAGTCATCACGGAATAAAAAATTCGTTACTGGGATTACGTCTCGATAGACCAGAGACTCCCAGTTTCTTTGAATATTATTATACAGTGTCTGATAGATGGCGATATATACCGAATAAATTATTCTTATAGATAACGACGGCTTTGTTTATTTGCACGTCGCAATTCAATAAATATGTTTGACAAGATATTTCCTCTTGCTGCAAACCGAAACTCTCTGACAGCTGTATATAGGTATGTTTTGTCAATGGGTTTTTTTTCGGAGATTTCCATCCTTTACCTGGATAAAAATACGTGGTCGTTCTGTGGCGAGTCTCTGAAGCCCAGACGGTTAGAGTGCAGGCTATGTTTGCCTGAGATCCCAGTTCGAATGCAGGTGGAAGCAAATACATTTCTTTATATAATAAACATACATGAATATTTTGTGTTGGTGCATGGTGACTGATTATATGGCCGGGTTTGTTTCAGTGTCCTACGCAGCCAAGGTCTTCCGTCGCTTTGTCGTGGGACAGAAGCTTGCTGATATATATGGGGATTTCGCAGCGTTTTACAAAAGATGTGCTAATGACGATCAAATGAGATGGGTAAGAGACTTCTACTGTAAGCATGGTTTGAGTATGTCCGTATCCACAGGTGCTCTCATGGAAATTTAATCATTTCGGTGAAAATGTCTCTTCTGTAATGTAAGAAGGTTTCGGGAGTTCTGGGTCGGTGGGCTGGGTCAGGTATCAAGTGCACATATTCCTCATTCATATAGTTGCATTTTTATTTCGCCAAAACTTTTAAACTTAGTTATGGAATAACGAGCTAATCGGTGCAATAAAAGGGATACTTTGTATATTTTAGATCGGACCTGAGAAAGGCGTTATTCACCTCGCTCTATCCGCTGTCTTCAATGCTCTTTGGGACATATGGGCTAAAATAGATAAGAAGGTACGTTCTATATTCATCAGTCACGATGTAGATAACAAAACTAACGTAAATCAAAGAAAAGGACAAGACAGTAAACAACACACAACAACTGTACAATAAATTCATTTTCTTCCAGGTTCATACCATGATATATTTATGTATTTAGTTATATATCTCTACTTTCCATGAGATTTAATACAAAATGTCTAGCGTATGCAAGAAAAGATAGATTAATAGATTTATATATTTTGAATAAATGAAGAGAGAAAAATTTGCTTGCCTCCACCGGGAATCGAACCCGGGACAATAAATGAAGAGAGACAAATTTGCTTGTATATAAATCTATATTTTTATCCTATCTTTTCAGCCCTTGTGGAAACTGTTGGTGGATATGGTGAGCTATAGTCGTTCTTGTACCCTTTCAAATAACTGAAAGTCCTTTCGTCATAAAATATTTCGAATTCTGAACCGATTTTCTAAGGGATTGTTTGTTATGCATGGCGTTTTCGCGAATAATAACGTTTGAATTTTTCGTCCAAATATTTAGACCCCTGAACAGTTGGTGTCTGTTGTGGACTTCAGATACATGTAAGTAACATTTTACACAATTTAGGGTGTGTGTTGTGTAAATTTTCATATACCTATTGATTTTCTTACAAAGATTTGTTTTTAAATGTGAAAGTATCAAACCGCTAGCCTGTACATTAGGTATATGGCGAAAGTCGGCTTCATTAATCCAGGGTTACCCATTTGTAACATGGTTGTAACACGCATTGTCTGCAATAGTGACATGTAATTGGTCAATCGTGCTGCATGTATCCTGTCTTTTCTTAACCAATCAAAATCATCCCCAAAGTCATAAAGGCTATATCCCGTCTGTTCTTAACCAATCAAAATGGTTCCATCATCGCAGAGGCTATATTCCGTCTGTTCTTAACCAATCAAAATGGTTCCATCATCGCAGAGGTTATATTCCGTCTGTTCTTAACCAATCAAAATGGTTCCATCATCGCAGAGGTTATATTCCGTCTGTTCTTAACCATTCAAAATAATCCCATCATTGTATAGGCTATTTTCTTTGTCTGCTCTTATATCCCGCAGAACTGACGTGTTAACTAAAGAAGAGGCGATAGGTAAGAATAAAGTTTATTCGTCACAACAATATGGTCTCAGCTGAACCGTTAATATGTGTAAGGCAAGGAGTACGATTCAATTTTTTTTTATATTATGGAGAACTGTTTATGTTTCTAATAAACAAAGAAAATATGTCAAAGTAGAGGTTAGTAGCTATAATTTACTTTGACTAAAGCCAAGGGATTCGACCTTTTAATCAATTGTATAGCCACAACTATATTGTTTGTTTTCACACAGATCTGTTGAAGAAAAGGCAAGTGGGGAAAGAAGAGAGAGGTAAGCCTTCGTATAAAAATATCTGTCACTTATTATGTTAGAGGAATCATCCAGAATGCTACCATTGATAGGTTTAATTATTGTTAGTAACCAACTGCAGGAAGTCTAGTAACCAACTGATGGAAGTCTAGTAACCAACTGCAGGAAGTCTAGTAACCAACTGCAGGAAGTCTAGTAACCAACTTCAGGAAGTATAGTAACCAACAACCAACTGCAGGAAGTATAGTAACCAACAACCAACTGCAGGAAGTCTAGTAACCAACTGCAGGAAGTCTAGTAACCAACTGCAGGAAGTCTAGTAACTAACTGCAGGAAGTCTAGTAACCAACTGAAGCAAGTCTAATGACATTTCGGTTACATTGATTATAAAACCATAGCAATTATTTAAAGGCGTTGTTGCTGGAATGGAGTCGGTAATCTCTAGCGCAGCTGTCACAAACTACCTGATCAATGAGGATGTTTATCGAGAACAGTATTAGATGACATAATACCGTTTGTTATGTGTTACTTTCGCTAGAGGCTGAAATGATGTCAAATGGTTATCCAGCTTACACGATGGCATGTGGCTGGCTGGGTTTTACAGATGAGCAAATAAGTGAGGTTAGTATACCAGACTAGGTTTAGTTTTATTTCATGGATTACATCGATGAAGAAAAACATCGCAATTTGCCAAATATTGAAGCATAATTCTAACCCCTAGGTTTCTGGTATATGTATGCTCTTGAAAATAAACCCTTGCACAACCGTATTGTTCACTTTTCCTTTCACATAATTTGTTTCTGTTTTCAGGCGTTTAAGTCGGCTTTAGCACAAGGCTTTACAAGGTTTGTATGGGACGCCTAGGGTTTTCCATCGAGTAATTATTGTAGTTAGCGAATCAGATAAACACGTCCAAGGCCGGATTTGACCAAGTCAGTTTTCATTGGTCAAGATCTCCACAAACCGACAAGCTTGTCTTTGTCGAAGCTTAATTATTCCTCAAACCGCTTGTCTTACCAGCCAGTTGTTGTTTCGTGTTTTTTTGATATTATACATCCTAATACAGCTTTGTTGTTAAACCAACCTTTTAAAGCGGCGGAAGAATAAGCTTATATTCTGAAAGATAGTGTTTTTAGAGATGGCCTACAGAATTAAGAATTGACAAACACAAAATCACCGATCTTTTATTGTTTCATCCTTCGGATGTCCTAGATGGGTCCATTATAAACAATATTGTAAACAAGTACATATCTTGAAGTTAATTTTGGACAGAAAAGGCATCTCAAAGATTTAGTAAGAGGTAAGTCAAATAGCTGTATCCAAAGGTTAAAGTTTGTGTTTCAGGTTTAAGATGAAGGTCGGTGGTAATCTAGATGACGATAAGAGGAGATGTAAGATTATCAGAGATATAATAGGATACGATCGGCTTCTGGTATGTACCACTTAATACGGACATTCTCTGTTCAGTTTAGAACTGGTGAAATCAACCACGCTTCGCCAACGGTGGGTTTTGCCTTTCAACTGGTGGTCAAACGATATTGGCGTGAACATATCCACGGCATGAGTTCGTGTGTGAGACGCCAGTGTCAGGAAACTATTCACCAACAATACGATACTCCATTTTAACATTGTGCAATATCTAATTGTTTATCCAAATAATAATACACGGACTCTCATTTTCCGTTCTGTCCTAACATCTCCGTTAATGATTGCCAATGTTTCTTTGAAGGAGATCTTCCATGATGTCGTTTACTATCGTTTCGGGTCAATAACCTGTGTCAATTTAATCGGCTAAATCTCGCGAGATTCTCGTCACTGTGGTATCGTCTCGATCGTGATAGATGTATAAAGATGCATCAAAATCATACATTTAGTTCACCGGAAGCCTATTACTCAGCGTATATCCAATGTTCCTCACACCTGCGTAAACATAACGAATTATAGATGGATTTAAAATACCGATACCGTCTTAGAAATAATGATTCTTTGAGTGTTCTAGAGAAAAGAGGATGGTTCTATATATAACCATTTTTACAAAAAGGGTTCTTTGGTATAAGAAGAAATGGAGATATACTTGGAACAGTTGCTGTGAGGGTTCCATACAGAACCAAAAATGTTTCCACTAGAGCCATGACTGGAGTACCTAAAAGGGTTCCATTAGAGCCATGACTGGAGTACCTTAAAGGGTTCCATTAGAGCCATGACTGGAGTACCTAAAAGGGTTCCATTAGAGCCATGACTGGAGTACCTAAAAGGGTTCC
>JAQQZZ010052890.1:0-10025 GCA_030265115.1 Mopalia vespertina | reverse complement strand
TCAGGTATATGAGTGAGTCACAAGATGTGGCTCCGGCAATCGCGGGGGTGGTTTTTACGAGGTTTCCTCTCGGTTTTTCACCGTAATAAGGCAAGGAGTAATGTGAAGTGGACAGTCTGTCGTCATATAAGTGAAATACCCTTGAGTACGACGTTAACCCCAATCAAACAAACAAACAATCCAGTGGCCTCAGGGATGGTTTCCTTTACCCATTTCACCGGCACGCTGTCATATGACTGAAATAACCTCAAGTACATGTCTGGCATTAAACCCCAATCAAACAGACAGACAAACCTGTCTGTTAGCGGGTGGCTGGAGGAAGCTACCTGCTACAGATGTATTATTTGTGTAAATTAAATGAACTTTTGCATGTTACCAAAAGCCCTTTATCTCAACAAATAGAAACTGTATCTGTGATATTGTAATCCTTAACTTCCATTGGGGAAGTCATCAAGGGTGATCTCCATTCCCCCTGGCATGCCCTCATATGAGTGAAATAACCCTAACTTTGTGTATGATATAAAACCCCAATCAGACAAACCAACCCACTGTCATACCCAGGGCTGTGCTGCTGGGGAGAACGGGGTCAACCCTTGGTTACGCAAACTTTTCCCAAATTGTTAGCAGTCTTTGTCTACATTTGCGTTTTGCTACTGAGTTTGACAAATTTTGTCATCTGATAGTCAATGAAGATTGTATTTGAGATCAATTTTGCTTTATTTTTCACAAAGGCACATGGATATATTTAAAAAATCAGCAAACAAGGGGAAAATGCAAATGTTAGGTTATCTCACAAAATTTTAGAGGACCGATTTTAAGGTTATGCCGGAATAGATAATAGCACAAGCTATATACCCTTGGTACTTGGTCATATGGGTGGAGGTTTGCAGCCGGGGTTAAGTTTTTAGTGTACAAACCTAACTCGATGTACTGCTCACAGGTTCCAATCTGTCTATCATCCTACTGTATATGAGGGAGTCACATGGTGTTGCTCCAGCAATCTTGGGGTTGGCTCTTACGATGTTTCCAATCGCGGGGGTGGTTTTTAAGAGGTTTCCTCCCGGTTTTCCACCGTAATGAGGCAAGGAACATTGTGAAGTGGACAATCCGTCGTCATATAAGTGAAATACCATTGAGTACGACGTTAAACCCCAATCAAACAAACAAGCAAACAAGACACTTAGACGGGACTGTAACTAATTACCATTGAAATGAGCATCTTGACATTTGTAACTATTCCAGCTCTAGTATACACGATGCCCGCCAAAAAACACAATAATCAAGGAAACGTCGAGTTATTAGAAAACACTCATCAGGAGTACGTGCGCGAGTATCATATTCTGCTGGAATTTCACAACTACATAATTGTTCACAAAAGTTCACAAGTTCAGGAAGCATATTATACATGGGTAATAAAAATACTCCCGAAACCAACAATCTATACAGGTTAAGCCATGAAGCACACTACGTAAGATTACATTCAATAACATAAATTGGCCACAAATTACCGACGTGGAGCAACAAAGCATATTGCATGTCATGTTAAGACGAGTCTTAATCCGAAACTAGCTTTTGCGTCGGATTTTTAGGAGATGCGGGCCTTGAGTGCGTTTGCTAGGCATTTGGGATATCGTTTATGCCCTCGCTGAGTTAAGCGACCAATAATTGCGTGCAAGTAGATTAAACCACGTCGAGGAAGCGTCACGGAATAAGCGGGGGCGAGAAAAATGATCGGTGAATTTTGACCCAGAAATAAACAGAAGTCATCTCTGACAGGGAATCCAAAATAGTTCTGCCTTTTGCGTTGATTGATAAATCGGATTACGTTGCATGGGGTTGGCGCGTTAAGACATTCCTTCTTGTGTTATTGACGCAGCGTGACAGCTCAACTCCCACACTCCGGCACTAATTTATTGCTTTACTTCGGCTCCGGTTCTTTGCTTAAGAATATTCAGCTCAACTGAATTCAGTTCATTCACAGAAACGATGCAACGACATTTTTTTTGCCCGTCTAATTAAAGCTGGAATATCACTGACTGTCATGATTTATTAGTTTCGCGCATTTATTTAAGTCCTCTCCGATTGCGGATGGTCGAAGTAACTTTATCAAACGTTCTATATGCGAAAAGGGTGTTTTCGACGGTCATTTAGCTATCACACGGTCATCTTGGGCCGTTGACTGCATGTCATTCTATCAGATGGCTTGGAAGCCTCTGGACACATCTAGGAGCATCTGATCGAGTGCAGTTTTTGACTGACTTGAGCAACTGGCCCGCGCCCAGTTGTACCCAATCGCCTGCGACTGGAAGCATCGAGTTGTACCCAGTTCCGGCGACCTGAGCGTACTTGCGCTCAATCAGACACAGTTAACGACCAGAGATGCATAAACCAACTCTTAAAATAGACTACGGCAACAAGTTCAGATTAATATAGTATAGTTATGTGTATGCTGCTACAACGTTTAATGAAATAGTGGAATGTGACATTTTCAGCCGTGGTACATGTATGTATATGCACTAAAATTGTAAAGTTTGTTCGCCGGAAGCCTTTTTACCGGCGTATGCACACTATTTCCGGCGGGAAAATGTCCGATTTTGGTGCAGAGCGTAGTGATGATACCACAGTGACGAGCTTCTTGCGAAATGTTTCCGATAGCATCTAGACCAACCACTCGGCCGACCCGTCTTACATTCGTACCGGTTAAAAATCCTGATAACTGGATACCCCGCAAACATAGTACCCTTGGTTACAGGACTTACAATTAAAAGACCAATAATAAAAAGGTAAAACTCACCGATTCAACGGCACCTCTAAACATGTCCATAGCAATCGTCGTGACGTAATCCAGGCTTAGATTCTCGTCTTGTAATAAAGCAGTAATAAAATCAGCCTCGTCTTCAATATCTTCTCCTGACTTGTGTTTAGCCATAGCGACTTCCATCGCTTTCAACATATACTTCCATCCTATGCTGAAAATGTGCAAAGGAATTATTTGATCAACACATATTCCCAGAATAAGTTTGTTTTCAAGGGCGTTGGAAGTAAATCCAAATTGTGTGTGTGTTGGAGGGAGGGGGAGGGGAGGGGAGGAGGGGGGGGGGGGATTCCGTAACCCCCTCCCCAACTGCCTACACTACTCAAAGGTAAAGGGGATCAGCCAACACCCCAGTATAAGTGAGGGGACTCGACCATCCGACCCTCTTCACGCCAGCCGCTTATGGTCCTTGATTTGGTTTGCATAATATTTTGAAAGGGAATTGCACACCCATATTAATGGGTTGATTGACTGCTGGATTGATTTATTGATTTTTTGTCGATTGATTGATTGATTGGTTGATTTTTTTTCGATTGATTGATTGATTGATTGATTGATTGGTTGATTGACTAACACAACCTTAGATTTTGAATCTTTTCGTTTTGTTGGAAAAAATTATGTTCTTGTAGCGCTAAGTGAAGACAACAAGGTTACCTCAGAACAGACTGATCTTAGACAGAGTGCAATATTGGTACGGAGAATTGCTGCTTCTTGAACGATGTGATTAAGCCGTTACCCAAAACAACTCTGGTAATATAGGCCTGATGATGGTTTGATTAATAAACCGAAACCTTGAGTCAAAATGAATTCATTATCTTTCTTCGGAGTTGTTGCTATACTTTACAATAATAGGACAATGAAGTAAATGTTTAAATGGCATTTTTTTTATTCGTGAATATTTGTATCGAAGAGAAATGTTGCTTTGAAAACCCACCACAACTTTTAAAAGATAAGCACTGAACAAGGTGTGCGAGACAGAGATCAAAGCTGCTCCATGTTGAAAATCTTGAGAGCAAGAGTGTACCTTTTTGCAATATATGGTAAACAAAGCCTAAAATCATTGGGTTTGGAGGGTGAGTGCTTACCTATGTATTGTGTTCCCAGCTTTTGCGAACCTTTTATATAAAGTTGATCTAAAAAGCATAAACCAAGGAAATACTCGGGTACTGAGGGCAAATTCTTTAAATAGTTCATCTGTAGCTAGTATAAGGTCTTCCGCTTCCGATCCGGGTACTAGTTCACCTTCCATACACCCGAACCGATGATTAAATAAAACAGCGCTTATCTCTGAAAAAAAAAATCAATTATTATTTTTCTGGTTACAAAAAATCCGATTAAAAACACATCCAGTACTGGTTTATCGTATGTTTAGTTGTGGTGACATGTGACAGATCGGCGTTGATTGATTGGTGGTTTATAACGACCAATCACAAGACTTTTCAGTGACTCGCTCGTCTTTTTATTGGACAGCTGAATTCACGAACTAGAAAGCTCGTGACGCCATGGACACCATTAACTGTACGATAACACAGGATCTAACTGTGAAATGAAAGTACTGTGGACTCCTAGTTTCAATAAGATAGAGAAATTCAGAAATACAAATCACTTGACCACCAAATCGTATTTTTTATTTAAGCCAATTTCTTTTTTCTAATTTTAAATTACATGTTGTCAACGCTTCTTAAAATCCAATAAAATTCAGTTTTGAGAAGTAAGTAAAGAATTTGAAAAAAATCATTTGACCAATCAAGTCGCCTGTTACAAAGCGTACCTTCCACAGCATATTTTTGAAGCTCATCCCTCATGTTATGGACATTTCCCTGGCTGTCCGCTATATTCTCTATGCGATGAATGAAATCTTGAGCAACTTGATCCATTCTGTTAACAAAATATCTCATATGTTGGGGACGCATAAGTTTTTGTTGCACAGCTTTTCTCATTTTCCACCATTCTTCACCAATTCTAAAAAAAAAACATTAAAAATTTTTATTGTAATTTTTAGAGTTTTCACATTTCTTAACATTTTGGGATTAAACTAGTCTTTTCCAACGGGCAAATTCTCAAGTAGCAGCGGAGATGAACGAATAACAAAATCGCCAATCAATCCCATAATACCTTCACACATTCTTGTTTTCATAGGTAATTTTTGTTGACAAAATCTAAAATAAAAACGTACTTACAAAGAACCAAGTCCAACTTGTCCATTTTCTCTTTTATCGTAAACTTGAAATATACTTGGAAAGCCTCGTTGTGGATGTTTTCCCTCCACACTAAACATGGTGGCGACATCTACCGGATCGTGTATATGAACAACCCAACCAAGTCCGAGAACTTCTCGATAAATTTTTCCGTATGTATTTAAATAATCTTTTCTCATGTCTACCACAGACTCCATTTTGTGTTTAGCTGAAATAACATAAAATCATACGTTTTAAGCATATTTTTTCCTTAATTTTTATGTTTCACGCAAATTAATAAAATGACATTTTGTTACAAAAATTTCATCACTTTATGTTCAGGTTTTAAGATATTTTACTTCATAATTTTCTAAATGGGGCAAGAACCACTTTATTTTATTGATTTATTTGTTTGCTTCCTTATTTTAGTTTGATTGTTGAATTATTTTTGTTTATTTATAATAATAATTATCATAATAATAATCTTTTATTTCAGACTGAAGTCCATAGTAATACAGAAACATGGAATACTAAGAAATACAATATTAATCTATTTAACAAAACTAAATTGCTACATGTACAGCGTACTTTGCCATTTGTCGGAGAGCTTTGATTCCACACAGACATCCAAGTTCAACAGCTATATAAATACATGTTATAAATGTTATAAATACATATATTTATAATTAAAATATATTATAAATATATATATTTATAATTAAAATATATCATAAATATATATATTTATAATATATTTTATATATTTTAAATACATAAAATATATTTTTGTATTTATATAGTTTGATAAATTTTATTATATATTTTTTCTGTATTCGAAGTAGTAAACGGTTTTAATACAAACAGCTGAGGGGCTTGTGATTCGGTCCAGGAGACACAACTCATAAATTATAAATTAAAAAAAAGCAAGACAAGCTCATTTTCTGGTCCATTCAACTTCTTAGAAAGTTTAGAATGATATACATTCCCCAGCCAAATCATGCTGTATATATTTTATATGTCTGCTATTTATGCATAATTAATGTTTCTCATTTACAGGTGGCTAACCTTTGACCGTATAACCACCCAAATTTAAAAAAAAAACGCCCTTAAAGCGACAATAAGATGATAAAACGAGTGTCAGTCGAAAAGCTGTGCAAAGTAGTTTTGAAAATTATACCTGAGGAAAAAGTTAATCGTTTACTACTCAATTTGTCGACTAAACTGTGCCACATGCATCATACTACACTTTATTCATAAACAACATCAATTACGAAGAATTTGGCATTTTATCAAATATTAATTAATGCAAGTAGAAGGCCGAATGGCTGAGTGATTTAGGTGGCCACAATTTACTGCTGGCGAATCGCTGCCTCACTCGGACGGTCGTGAGTTTTAAACTGCAAAATTTTCGAAACTAGAATCTGTTCAAATTAAGAAAGTGTTTTCCAAAAACTCAAAAATCATTAATCTGGCTTTCGGAAAATAATATATAGTTCTGTTCAAACCACCGAGATTGTGTTTCATGACACATTAACAAACATTTATTATTTTGGTATTATTTTCAAATATGGAAACAAAAAAAACCCATGTTTGTAAAATGATATAGTTCAGTACGGACAGCCCGCGGTCGTGTATCAGTTGTTGGCGTGTCGGCCTACTGTGTCTCCTTTGATGAACTACCAGCCCTGTGGCTAAGAGCAGTTTGTTTGAAGAGTAGCAAAGCTGTCTTTACTTAGCACTGGAGGAAAATTAACTTTCCAACATAATGGAAACGCTTCACATCTTGCTTGTGCTAGTGTCAATTATTGTTGGAATACACCTCTGTCATATAAGTGAAATACCCTTAAGCACGGCGTAAAACACCAATCAATCAATCGATGAACTACCTCTAACAGGTTCGTGTTCCTCTGTCGTCCTCAGGCTACACTCGTAAGAAACTTCGTAATTTGCGTAAGAGAAATTCTTTAGGAAAATTTACAAAAAAAAAAAAAATCCGTATCATAGACATGCGGTATACCTTTTGACCATTCTAAAAATACGAAATTTCATGAAAGTCTATTTTCATAAGTTGGACTTATGCAATAAGCACTTTGCCAAGTTTTTTTTCCAAGTTTGCCCTGGTATACGAGGGAGTCACGTGATGTTTCGCCACCAATCGCTGGAGTGGTTATTACGAGGTTTACTTCCGGTTTTCCACCATATTTAAGTAGGGCCGAGTGAAAAGCTGACAGTCCCTCTTCATATAAGTGAAATGCACCTGAGTACCGCGCTAAACCCACACACGAACAAACAATCAAACAAATAGGACAGGTAAAGCTACGTACCAAAAGCCTAATGTCAAATACAAATCTGGGAATTTTCGTTATTTTGGGATAAAACTTTGACAGTCTGGTTCCACAAATGCTTTTGCAGGTCGATACAGGGCTGGAAATCGAATCCACCACCAACACTAGAGCAAGGGCAACAACCCACAACTAATAGGCCTAAAACCCTACTGTAGAAGAATAACGACATACTGTTAATGGTTAAATAGAAAATACTGTTAACATCATGTGACAGAAATTAACTTACAATAAGGTGCATAGTGAAATCTATTCCCTATCACTGGTATATTCCGGAGACCCGTGGGGCCTGGCATTTCAGAGAATGGCATTGAGTCTGATGTACCACGAGCTTTCGAATTCCTGGAGTTCACTTCCGGTTGTGAATGTGACACTTCCGGATGAGCAGGACAAGAGCCAAGTTCAACAGTACCCGCTGTAGTTTGTAAGCGGGATGATTTCATAGGACATTGAGCATGTGTCGCAGAATTGGTTATCCCACGTGATTTTAAACGAGATTTCAACAATGCTTTACAACAGTACGTAAATAGCCGCCCGCAGCTTTTTGTTGTTAAAACTTTAACCTCATACATGGTCGGAAGTCTGTTAGGATATCCTCTTAGTTTGGCAGCTTGTTAATTTCTTCGGTGTTTCCGTTAATTTTAAATCCCAGTAGCCTTATCTGTGGAAAGAAAAAAACGATAAAATTAAATTTTATAAATTAAAAATGTCTAATAATTATGCAAAAGTCATAAATAGGTACATTTAGTTGTTCTGAGATCTTAACCAACCTTCAATTTAGACATTCGGACACTCGAATGTACGGCGCACATCATCTCGGACGTCAAGCGATCGTCGCCATTATGACATTCATTTTATGGCTGAAGCTTTCATACGAAATTACATTCGAATCCTAGTGCAGCCTAGTAAAAATAATGTTTCTCCACAATCAAAGTATATATTGAACGTTTAAACAGCATCCAAATGTATGAAAATGGAAAATAACCACGTCTGTGTTTGCCAATTAATATTATAGAGATATTCTATTTTGCTTGACTCTAGCGGGATTGGAACCCGGGTCTTTGTGTATATAATTATTATAAAGGCAAGTCAATGTTGACCTTTATATTTGGAAGGACTGAACAATTCTATGACCAAAAACACCTATAACTATCTAATAAACAAAACGTGTGGACTTAACGAAGCGTTTACAGAATGTCTGTCAATTTCTAAACATATAAATGAGATAAACTAAGCCCTCTAGGGTTTCTTCTCCAGCCAGAACGTAATCCCCTATAAGAAAATGAGAATCCTATTATTTCCGCTTTAAATTTACTTTTTATATTTATGTATATTTCTAAAAATATGTCCATGTCGATTAATAAAAAACGATGAATCATCTCATATTCTAGATAAACTCCCGGAGACAAGTTTCTAAATAGATCTTAATCTCGAGTTGTTATGGGTAACCTACAGACAACTCGAGAGAAGGATAATGGCGATGTGTGTGAGGTGAATATATGAAATGAGAATTTTTTTTTTTAGATATATGGAAGGTCTTATAGACCATTTTACCAAATATAACAAGAATCCTACGAAACAGACCGACCATAAGGCATTTATATATTAGAAATGTTTACAAGATCTCATCGAACGCATGATCAAGTAAAAGAAACGACACGGTGACAAAACTTACCTGTATTTTACCTGAGTAAAGCAAAACACTCAGTCTTCACCCAGGACGTTATTGCAAATAATGTGAAACCAACAAGGTATATAATTAAATCGACAAGCCGTGAGTAGGCAGATTAATGAATTTCCGGAAAAAAATAAAGTACAATTAAGTTAGTTGTACAATCCTCAAATAAATAAAACGTCAGGAAATCAGGAAATGACAAAATGACGCTGGATTCTTGATACACTCTGAGCCAGAAAGGAAATTACTGCTCGGGAATGAAACACGTGTTTAACCCGATTCATAAACCATAGCCGTGGACACGTGAGAATTATATATGCGTTCATGTAAGTAGGTCATTATGTCACGTGCACAGCCCAGCCACGAAAGCTCTACATCTGCCGTTAGCCATTTCCATGGAGATTTACAACAATACTCTTATAAAATTGTATTTCAGCCAAATCTCCGTGATCACCGAGAAAAGAGTGGGGGAAAAAAAAAAAAAGCAGATAGAGGAATTTAAGCTGTATGATTCAAAGTGTCTTATTCTGTTTTGTTAAAGATTACTGTTTCACCAAGCATAGCATGATATGTTTTTTTTTCTATAAATGTGAAGGTTGTCTTCATTCAGTAAAACAACTGCTCTAATTTTAAGACTAAAACTGCGATTTGATTGGTCCGTTGGATGCACCAATCAGCAGTTGTCGTGGTGCGCAGAAGACAATGTAACCTATTCGTCTCGAGACACTGTACATGCCATCCCTTATACACGGTGCAGACAATTATTTTTAGAAATTGTCAACCAAACATCAGCTAATTAATTTGTTATGCAATTACTGTTGGGGAGTATCACTAGCTAATGACTATAGGCTGTCCCACCCGTTATGTCTGTCTGTCCCTTCTGTTATGTATATCTGTCCCATTCTTTATGTCTTTCTGTCTTATGCGTTTTGTCTGTCCCATGTATGTATGTATGTATGTATGTATGTATGTATGTATGTATGTATGTATGTATGTATGTATGTATGTATGTATGT
>JAQQZZ010052879.1:0-10025 GCA_030265115.1 Mopalia vespertina | reverse complement strand
AGCCTATGCTGATTTGATGGCCGAACTAATACGCCTAAGTATGTTTACATTGTGTCTTCCCAGCATGGTGGTGGGTGAGTTAGTTGTGTATCAACTATCCCTACTTCCAACAGAGTTTTGTTTTTAGTTTTAAGACATTGTTTATTAATGTTTAAAACTTTGGTTTCAGTCAGTATATATTATATACAATTGTACATATACACTGTAAATCATCTTACATTCCGACATGACAATGACATTTACAGATGCCTTCCAAGTTGTGGAACTTGTTACTTTGCTAATACTTTGACTATTAATCTGCTTGGCTGATTTTTTCATGACGAAGACACATTGTAGTGTTGACATTTACTTTTAATAGTGGACATGTATGCTAATGGCAGATAGGGGCCTAAGCCTACATCTTCGTTTTAGTTTTTACCTGCAGAAAACACTTATTAATGAGCTCCATGCAAATATTACTACTTGTTCCTGTATATTACAGTCAATAAAATTATTTTTATTGTTTTTAAAATATAAAAATCTTAAATTATGCTTTCTCTTTTGCAGCAAAATGCCTCAATTCTACAAACGAAAAACCAACAGGGCTACCAGGACACCACTTGATGTGATGGCGAGAGCAGCTCACGAAGTAAAAAGTGGAAAATCCTTACGCAGTGTGCAGCTGACTTTGACATTGACAAAATGACTTTACAGCATTACATAAAAAAGCATCAACAGAATCCTGAGGCAGTTACAGGATATACTGCTATTGCACATTCACATTATGTATTTCCAACAGAAATGGAGAAGGACTTTGCAAATCATGTGAAGATGTTATCTGATATGTTTTTTGGACTCTCTCTGGAGAAATATTGTCTACTGGCATATGAATTGGCTCCTCAAAATCAACTGGAGATGCCTGCACCTTGGAATAAAAACAAGAGTTGGGAAATCCTAGTGGTTGGGATTTAAGCAGCGTCACCATCTTTCCATCCGTTCCCCAGAAGCCACTTCACTTGGAAGGGCCAAAATCCTAACATCAACTCCTGTGCGAGATGAAATTGTGCAAGACAGGGAAGCCAAGAAAAAGAAATGTGCACCAAAAGTGAAGAAGGTCCTTTTTGGGAAGAAGAAAGCGGTTGTACCAGTTGACCCCAACAGTTCCTCAGATGAAGAATCTGTCATCAACTTCGATGACAACTCTGATGAAGACATGATGACTGATTATAGCATTATAGAAGGTGACTTCGTTGCAGTAAAAGTAGAAGGAAAATCGAGAGTTGTGCACTACATTGCTTTATAAGTATTTTGTCTCCCCAACTAACAAATTCCCATTTGCTCCTGCTGTTATGTATATAATAATTTCATAAGCTTTTGCCGCCAATCAACACTTATAATTAGAATATAAAGGGCATGTTTGTCGATCAGAATAAATAACTCAACATTATAACAGCGCTCTGCATGTATGGCTGTTTGGTTAAATACAAGAGATTTTCGCTGCATACATTGAAAAGACAAATAATGGATCAACATGCAGCAATTGATATATATATTATAGATTTGAGCCCATAATTTATTTACAGTTAATGCGAATTGGGTCTGGATTTGAAAACTAAAACACATAAAGCACATAATCAAATCGAGTCAAACAAATCATAGGAAATACACACAGGAACAATTTTACAACCCGTGAATCAATTGTACTAATATAGAATATTTAAATTTTCCTAGAGATCAGCCACATTGAACGAAACATTATAATCCCTCGCTACCACAATGTATAGGCTGCAGAGATCTTTCTGCCTGTCGTTGATCGTGCCAGCAATTGCCAAAGTCGGAGACAGTGTATTTATATTGGCAACTCGCGACAGCTGGCCCAGCTGTAAAAAAAAAAACCAAGGTGTAGAGTTGATGCTTCAATCGTCGTTTTGAGAAAAAACGATAACTGGATACACTCTGTAAGCAACTGACATAGTGTAAATTGTGGATGATATATATTTACAGATGGAAAGTATTTGTAAGAACTTCCATTTAATTTATGGATTATTACAAAGCACAGGAGTGGGACTTACAGGATATGATTTTTTTCAACATTCTATAGCTAGTATAATATATACTTGATAGCTTGGATCAAACTATAGCTGCAGGTACATGTACAAGTCGTCACAGGTTGTAATTATTTGGAAGCCAATGTCCCTATTGATTGCTGGTCTGCTTTAAGTAGCGTCCTTAATGTTATTTAATGGACAAGCTTATATTTTTTCTTTTTCAAACAGCCGAGCCACCAGGAACGAACAAAACTTCAGCCATGAAGACTTTTCTTGAATGTCCACTGATGACATTGTGTGAAGATAATAAGGTGGAACTTCTTATCAATGAGTGGACTTCATCAACACTTGCATGACCACCATGGGGAAGGATGTATTTATTCCGATGAAATTCACATGACCATGAGAACCTCTCTGGTTCGTGACAAAGATGGAAATAGTGAGAGAGCAGTGCTGAACAAGCTTTTAGTCGAACAGCACTTAGCTCTCTCATTTTGTTACTTCGAGGAAAAGATGTGTGAAAATGTCAAACCTGGTTATATGTGATTTAACACAGGTAAAAAAAACCTTTTAAACAACTTGAAAAGGTCATGTTGTATTCTTAATTTAGGAGAACATTATAATAATAATAGAAAAGTGATGCAAATTTATATAAATGTAAGACAAATGTACATTAATTTAACAAATTTAGAATGACATGCTTTAACATAAGGCTATTTTAGATGTATAGGTATATGGTTATGTGGCAAATAGTGCTGTTAACACTGTAATTGATACAATTTTTATATACAGATGTATACTGGTGAAAACACAATAACAGTTATTTTGCACTTAGGGTTGAAAAATGAAGGTGTCCTGACTGACATGAAAATAAGATTTCCAAAGTGTGTTATTGAACTTTTTTTGTGGACCGTCTTTCCACATTCCAATCTACATTCTAACAGGCTATGCATGGTGAACTGGACTTTGATTTTTCACTACAAGGACCATCGATTGGGGAGACTCTACTAAGATGTCCTGGACCATTTGCACCTGTAAGGGACATAATGAGGAGAGTCGGGGAAAAAAAACGAGCACCAACCTCGGAGTTCATCTGAGACGAGCTCAGAGAAATGGAAACAAATGGTTTAGGACAGGTTGTGAGAATGAAGACTTCAAAAGTCCTCATCAAAGCAACACCAGTAGATGAAGAAAAGGAAAGGCAAGTTACCAGTTTTCATTTCATAAATAAAGATGATGGAAATAAATTACAATGTGACACAAATTTATTTATTTGCTCAGTGTATTTATTACCACCTGGAACCAAGATTATTTGTCATTATATGATTGTATTGTTAAAGCCACACCCTCTCTGTCATAAAGTTAAATTTCTTTGTACTAGTCAAAACATTTTATGTGGGACATGAGAATCCGATACAACAAAGCAAACTGAAGGTAATTTCAAATATGAAATAGTATGTTTTAATAACTTTTATCTCTCATTCCAGGTATGATGAGATGACCAACAGCCTCTTAAAATACAGAGTGAAGTTGTCGGATTACCAGGCTGTGTTTGGCCAACGGAACAATGCTATTTCGCAAACCACGCATAGGTTAATTACAAACACCGCTGACATGGACAAAATCAGCCATTGTACAGCCACCTCATTTGAAACCTACAATGGCATACTGTTGCTGAAATGAAAATAAATGTAGAACCTTCTTTGCTGTTTTTGTTTTCAATGTAAATGCCTGTGAACAAGTCTAGGAATTTAGGCGGTTGAAAGTACGCAAAGGGAAGCTTGTCGGAATCTTCGAATCTTATCTCTGCTTTACAAAACTCAAGTGAAGTGGTATCAAAGTTTATACTTTCACTGGCTGACATGTTTTAATTGTCTTTACTATTGTAGCTAAACATTTCTACACCGCCATGAGTTCATCTATGATTTCTAGGACAACAAGTCAATGCTTGCTATGACCCTATGACGTACATGTAGATCTACTGTGTAGGCCTACATGATGTAACATACATTTTTGAACAATGCCTGGGCCAAATACTTCACAACAAGGAATATTTATGTTGAAAGCTACGCAAAATGTTACGGAGAACTGCCACTTCGAAAACTTGCCCAACTTAGCCCCGATACAGTGACTAACTTATGTATCCCCAGTTCTACTGGTCGTGCTATAATGGCAAATACAGTGAGTCACAAATAACACTTACCGTGCCACTTACTGTGTTTTTTTTTTAAAACCCTGAAAAAGGAGTGCGGCTGTAAGGAAGTTTTTTTTAAAGGAAATAGTTTGCCAAAATAGTCCATTATGCCCCTGCTGTCTTTTGTTTTCAAAACCCTGAAAAAGGAGAGGGCTGTAGGAAATTTGTTTTAGAGGAAATAGTTTGCTAAAATAGTCCATTACGACAGATAGTGCCATACCTTGTCTGAAATGATATTGTGATGTCTAAAATCTCCCTAAGTTACCTCACGACACATCAATTTTATTTCTTGCACCTAAAAAAAAATATTTATATAATCAGTAGTTGAATATTTATTAAATTCCCAAGGTTTTATATTACATCTGGCAATGTCCAAATGGTAAACACAAAAACTTGGAGTGTTTCTTACATTATAATTCCAAAAGCTGTAGTGACATGTAGTAAGGACACCTTTAGTCAAAGTGACCAGAAATTGTGTTTTTGTTTTACTTAAAATTCGTCAGACCTCTGGCCTTTTTCAGTCTGTTCCAAAAACATTCCATCACACAACACCAGTGCCTACTACTTGCACTGGTTCTGACCTCATTTTATGTTCCTGCTGTTTAAGAGGCTGAAATGGAACCAAAAGCTGAAAATGTTGTAAGATTGCCTGTATTGGGTGACCAAAAAATCTACATTGAACAGCAGACAAAATTACCGAGTTCTTCAGTGATATGGAGAGAAATGAGAATAGGACGAATTAGTCGAAGAAGAAAAAATTATGTTTTGCATTACCCGACCGACCCTATACATTTTTTTTTTCAGAAAGGGGAGGTAAATTCTTTTTTCATGCAGAGTTGTCCCCTTGACCAAACACGTGCTATCGTAAGAAAATGGACGCCTCACTTGTGGCGTGTGTCATTCGACAACCGTGTGGTGGAAGACCCGTAGTTAGTATTTAACAGCCAAGAAGTTTCGTTTCTTTTACATTCAAAGAAACATTGGATGATTTTATCAAAAACCATAGGGTTCATGTCAATTCGAAGGTTTCGGGATCGGCACAAGACGGTCCACCATGGAGAAAGATCAATTTTCAAGCGGACGGCGAGGGAGTGGCTGTATCTGGGTCACAATTTGCTAATGTGTTATTTTGTACTATGCTCCTGTAAATTGTCTTCAAATAAATAATTTGCAAGAAATATGTTTGACTCTTTTTATCTGTCTTCAGTTTTACATTGAAAATCTGTGGAAATAGTCTTGCCTCTGAATATTTTACAGTTAATTTTTTTTTTCACAAAATATCCCAAAAATTTGGTACTAAGACATGTTAATTTTGTGACATACCCTGACACTCAATTTTTAAGCTTCAGAATTGTGTCTTTTTGTTGGTCGGGATTAATTGGATATAATTTCTCTTAACAGGTATTCATCAAACAAATATATTAACTTCCAAAACAACGGCATATTAGTTTGTGTTTACGTATGTTTAATTTCCGTCAAAAAATTTCCTAAAATCCAAGTGGTTCCAAATCTAGCAGAGGTGTCTAATTATCAATATTGCAGTGATATATAATGCTTAGAAATATATCAAACTGTAAATTCCAATCATCTCCTTAGTATTCTTAAGCCAGAACAACATTTAATAGTCAACCATACTTTTTTCCTTCAAATGTAATGCCGTTATGTGCCAGCGGGAGTATTGGAAACGTAAACAGAAAGAATTATGAGAGGTGGAGTACCCAAAAGCTGTTGCAGTTAAAAAAAAGGACCAGGAACGGAAGTCTAAAGGGAAGATGGCTTATCAGCGACCTGCTGACATCGCTCATAATGAAGTTGCTCAGACACTACCATTCCAGGGAAGTCGATATACAAATCCTGCTGCAAAAAGAAAAGCTGTGAGCCGTGTGAAAAAAAGTATGCCAAATGATATGCGGAAGTACTTGAGGCTCTACAAAGTGGGACTAGGATTTCACCAAGGAAGGCGGTGGCAATTCAACGGCAATTAGGTCATAATAAAGGAAAGCTAGAATTTTGTCTTGATGTGTGTATGCGATTGAAAGGCCTTCGTGGGGAAACCGATGATAAAAGTAAAGCCAAACGCAGAATGATATTTACTGCCATACTAAGTGAGAAATACAAACGCTAACAAAACCGTGTGGCAAAGCTGTTTGGAACTTGACCAAATTATATTTCAAACCTTTAAAACTACACCCAAGAGGCAATTAAGGGGGGGAAGTTCACTACGTAAAGTGAGAGACGATCAAACAACTCTAGAAACAGTAAAATCCATCGTTGAGACCTATCATAGTCCAGAGGTTTTAAGAGAACCGCCTCTGAGGAAATCTGTGAAGAAAGATCTTAAGCCGCGCCACCAGATGGAGGTAACGGTGTCAAGGGCGTATGCCATTTGGAAAGCACAACACCCTTCACTGATGTATTCAGGAGGTTCAGGCCAGCAGATGTTCTTCTGCTCCGACACACCAGGCTGAACCAATGTCTGTGTGAAATATGCACAGACATTATGCTGAAGTTGCAGGCTCTGAATCATCTGGCACATACTAGTAGACACAAGGAAGTCAAACTTGCAGACAAATATCTCATTGCCTCCACGCTCTGCCAGAAGAGAGATGAGAATGACAAGTACTTGTCAATCACAAGATGAGGTGCAGTCGGCCCATTGGGCGAAAGACCAAGTGACCATCCATCCAAAAGTGGCAGCATACATCTGTCCGAATCATGGAGACCATACAGTACAGGAAGCTGTCGTAATCATAAGCAACGACCTTGTACACGATGCTAATGCTGTACAACACTTCACTGAAATGGCGGTTTCCCATTTGCGAGAAAACCAGAAAGTTCCTATGCAGCGGCTCATAGAGTTCACAGATGGATGCAGCTGCCAGTATAAAAGCAAGCTACCATTTGCAGATCTATCTTTTGGTGAGAATGATCTTGGTGTTCAGCGAGAGAGGCATTTCTTTGGCAGTCGGCATGGTAAGGGACCATCAGATGGTGTCTCTGGTGTGGTGAAATCAGCGTTGAGAAGGGCTGTAGTGTCTCGCCAGGCAAATATTGACAATGCCAAGAGTGTATTTCAGTTCTGTGAAGAAAATCTGACCAATACTGATTGTCACGCACAAAGGCGGAACTTTATCTTTGTGGAAGTTGGGTCTGTGAATAGAGACCGAAAGGAACGTGAAGTAAAAGTCCCAGTGGCAGGCACAAGGGTTTTACAGGCAGTGAAGGGTGTTGAACCTGGAGTTATAGGTATTCGCCTCTTGAGCTGCTTCTGTACCGGCTGTGAAGAAAATGGTCAATGTGACAACGTGCCATACACTTTGCAATGGCAAACTCGTGCCTTGAAGATGAAGATTCCCCCAGCTCAGCACATTTCCACCAACATGCTTGATGAGGATGGCCATCATGGAAGTGGATGTAGTGATAGTACTCAGCATCAACAGGTTAATGAGAAACATAACACTCATGATGTACCAATACAAGCACTTTGGGATAATCTACAAGGTAATTTGTGTTCATTATTAGGGTATGAGAAACATAATTTAAATAAAGCCAAAATTTTGCTTGTAAACTCTAAGACCGGAGTCAATTACTACTTTCCATGTATTTTTACTTGAAATGTTTTAGCCAAATCTTTTCACAAAACTCTTCAGGGATTGAACGCTTGGAGTCCCACATTGAAGAGGATGATCCTGGAACTGATATTAGTGATCTAAACATAAGTCTTAATGAAAGCGCACTTGAAGAACTGAATTCAGAAGTCCTAGGTATGATAGCCTATATTTGCAGACAGTATTTTCTTGGCAATTTACATCCATTAAATGTTAATCTTAAATACAAATGTGTTATTTCAAATTCTTTTACAGGTGTCGAAGGCCTTGAGCAACTCCTTACTGGTAGTATGGAGACACCTGAAGACCCAAACAACCACCTGGATGACGATATTGTAAGTCAGACTTTGGATAAGTGACAATATTGTATTCCTTCAAGTTGTTTGGACAATACATCTACATCTACAAAGATTGCTTCTTTCTTACTTATAATCTTTCATTACTTTTCAGGTGGTTAGACCAAATCAATTCTATGCAGTGTATTTTACAAGAAAGGCCTACATTGGAAAAGTGATTGGGCTGAATGTGGATGGGTCAGTTGACATGGACTACCTGGAACAAAGAGGAGTCAGTGAATTTGTCTGGCCTGTGACAAAGGATATAGAGACAGTTATTGAAGGGTGGCGTATCTTTTATGGGCCCTTACAGTTCTTTGGTCATCATGTCTTGTCATTCCATTCCAGACAGCAAATCTTTTCTTGTCTGAAGGAAAAAGTTAAATTTTAGTCAAGTTATGACCTACGTGAATATAAATTTGTCAAAAGTGACATACATGAACTTTTGCAGTTAACATTCTCCAGAGCCAAAAGAGAACTCTACTTAAGACCTTATTCCACTGGTTTGATAATAATTTCAGTTGGTGTTAATTACATATTTTTCAACGATTTATAAGAATTCCCGAATTGCCCTTTTTTGTGGCCGGTGGTGGCCTGTGGCGTTTATGTTATTTTTCAGTTAATGTTTCGAAATTTTTGACACATTGATTACTTGTTTCAATCTACGTCTCTAGTCAGATTAATATCTTTTTTGGAATAAATTGCATTATTTTGTTGTAATTTGTGGAGTTTTTAGTCTGTCAATTATGACATACTTGAATCCCTGCTTACAACAACTCTGAAAAAACTTAAACACAATGTTCTTATCTAGGTTTGAAAATTAACCCCTCGTGTCACATATATGTATCACATTACTGTATTATGACTCCTCTACGATGACATCTCTTTTCGGAATTAAATATCTTTTGTTCAATTGTGGCTGTGAAGTGAATAGTGTTCCCACAGTGTCAAGTGAAGCCAAACAAACGAATACAAATGCCTTTGAATTGCTTATGAACAGTGCAAAGAAGAAGCAGCTTCCTCCACCAAAACAACCAAGGTACAAAAAGGCATTTTTACTGCTCAGCTGTAGGGCCTATATAATCTGACAGATAATCTGATAATAGCAAAATTTTCAAAAATCAAAGTATGGGTCCAACCTTGAAAATTGTCTGAAGTAGTTTCTGTTGTATAGACTATGAGAGCTGTTTATCTAATTGTTACTATTATTCTTGAAGTTGGCAAAAAACAAAGCTCTTTATTGCGTTCAATAAAGTTATGTCTAATTAATTCTGTACAAACTGCTCCACGGAAGTTAATGTTCAGACAGTTAATAGTTATTTGATATTTTTCATTTGATATTATTCATTCAGCTTTACTTCTGTTCTCTTTGCTTTTTCAGATTGTTGTTTTTGTTTGAGATTTTGTTTGATGTTAGACAGATGAACAGTGTCAGATGAGGATAAAATGAACTGGTATTATTACATTTTATGAGATATCATTTATAACACACACAATGAGATAGGTGTATAGAAATAAAAGTTGTGAAATGTAATAGACTGAATGAAACACAATGAACCATATTCAATAATACAAAAGCTTCGATTTTCACTATCACATTGTGTAAAATCTGGTATTAGCATATACATGTCTGTATATGGGTCATTCTAGATATTTCCAAAAGTTTATGTCCCTGTGGTCAATATCACCAGAAATTAAATATATATAAATGGATTTTCCATAAATATATCATTTCGTGATATATGAAGTGGTTTCACAAAAGGTACACTGTGTATAAATTAAAGCCAAATTTTTTGCCATTTTTTTTTTCTTAACCACACTTTTACTCCTGTGCACGGACTTTCTGATGTCCCCAAACATC
>JAQQZZ010052857.1:0-10027 GCA_030265115.1 Mopalia vespertina | reverse complement strand
AACACCAGGGCAACAGAAAGCAACCTCTTTTCTCGCCTCTTACGATCGACCGAGGAAGCCGAGGGAATATTCTGCAGTGCCATGGCCCACCCGCTCCCTCACGGGGCGAAAGTACATGAAAGATGTTTAGTAAATCTCACGATTAGTTCAGATGTCCAACTGTAAATAGCAGAAAACCTTTAAAGAAGCTGTATTAGAGTTATTTGTAAAGCACCTCAGTCAGGACAAAGAGAGGACTAAAAGATCCAGTAGGCCCATGATCTAAAAGAACTATTACCAAAAGGGACAGCCAGGCTGGCAGAAATAATAAATATATTGAGTTTTAGGTTTAACTGTTCTGTTATGATTACGCCAACATCTTTGTTCACTCCGTATGATGACACTTTTTGCTAAACAGTATTTAAAAAATTTCTGACTTTAAAACAAAAACAAATTTAAGTATTTTACTTTTAAGTCAGAAATCAATGTTTATCATACAGGATCTTCAAAGATTGAGTTTATGCAAACATAGTCTAAATAATTACAAATCAAACTGCTATACAGAAACATTATCAGACTGTAATATACATAAATGCACAGCTTACTGTGACTGTCTTGGTGCCAGAGCTCTATTAGGGGCATGTATACGGTATGTGGCTGGTACATCAGAATAACTCGAGTCTCTGTCTTTTATACCAAATGATATAATCTGAAAGAAAAAAAGTTTGTTTGTTTGATTGGGGTTGAATGTCCGCTTAAGGTTATTTCAATCATATGACGGCGTGAAGGAAGAAAAGTGAAATTCTAAAGGACAAAAGTCTCACTAACTTGTTATGTGGTGTTTAAACTGCTGAATTAACACTAGTGACTACATAATAATGTTGTTCAACCTTGAAAATAGGTATATTATTTATTATTACAAATACACCATACTTATTTCACTCATATACGCTGATATGAAGGTCCAACGGGTCTAGGAAAACACCCGGCCCTAACACCACATTAAAATGTTTGATCGAGGTTTTACGCCATATTTAAGGTTATTTCATTCATATGATGGCGTGCCAACCCAAAGGGGAAAGCCCATTAGATCCAAGAGCACCAGGGCAGCATAAAGCTCCATACAATCTCCTGTTATATTGAAAAGTTTGTTTAACATCATACTCAAGGCTATTTCACTTATATCACGACGAATTGTCCACCACTGTTCCTTGTTTAATTACGGTGGAAAACCGGAGGTAACCTTGTAAAAATCACCCCCGCAATTGCGGGAGCCACATCGATCCCTTGAACATACATCAAATTAGGATTATTAAGCGCTCTCACTAACCACTAAGCCACGGCCGCAGGCTCAATATTGAAAAGAGCCTGGACAATCACACAGCATTGTGCAGTAAGACGAAGTGTGAAAATTTCCTGTGATAGATGTCATAACATTTTGAATTCATGTGGCCCCTTAGCCCCCTTGTCGCTATGACAAAAGAGCAATTTCTACAATTAAACAACAAAAATATAAAAAAGAAAAATTACAAAGTATGTTCTAAGTATCTATGGATAAAGAAAATCCCAGTGTTATTTATGTCTTGGTATAACAATAAGGTTTCTTAGGAGCTGTTAATCTTACCCTGCTATTGAGTAAAGCGGGGCTACTTTGATCTTCTTGATAAAACCATTCCTCAGAGTTGTATTCTATAAGGTGAATGTCCAGGCAATTCTGTAACAAATACAGCCAATGAAGACAAATATGTGATAGCTGCTCAACTGTATACTTTGTTTATTTGTTTGTTTGATTGGGGTTTACCATCGCCCTTAAGGGTATTTCATTTATATGATGACGGATTGGCCACTTCACACTGTTTGTTGCTTAAATATGGCTATTAACTGAGAGAAAACCACATAAAAACCATCCACACCAGTAAGTTAACATGCATACACTATAGCAATCAATTCTTCATAAACAAGGCATTCAGATTTTTCACATGACAAATTTACTTTTTATCATCAAGCCATTTCGTCAAAGAAACTGTGTATCTAATGAAGTATTGAAGAAGTAAATATCAGGTGTTATAAGTCCTACCTGTACACTGTTAGCCGACATGCCATTAATACTCGACGGGATCACATAATTATCTCCATATCTAAAAAACAGAAAGTTTACACAAAACAAAAATTTAATCACGGTTCAAATAGGACAAAGAATCAAATATCTTTCCCAAATTTATAAGTTTTTCAAGTTTAGAGAATTTAAACTATCTTAATATCTGAATAAATATCCATCCAATCCACCATCACTTTGATGTGCCAACCCAATGAACATACATTACAGGTACATTAAGAACAGTCAGAACATAGGGTAGATTTTTGGCTTTTTAACACATTTAAAACATGTGCGGCAAAACGACTACTATGGACATGATTTGTCTCTGGCAATGACTTACTGAGCCTGGTAATTAAATCCAGTGAGGTTATTGACTCCCCATCTTCCTGCTGATACCTTCACATTCTGACACTGATAAGTTACTCTGTCAATAAACAATGAACATACAATGAAACAATACGCAAAGAAGAAAAGACATAGGGATTACTCCAACTGACACATTCCTTGATTATCCTGGGTTTTCCACCGATATTAAAAGCAACAGCCCAAAATATGAAGGAAGGCAACGGATAATGAAGAGATAAGCATGAGGTAAACTATTAAAGACAAAATGTGCAAATCTCAACAAGGACAGCTTTTTTTGCCCCTTAGACCAAGGCTTCGACAACCACCCACCCCTTTTAAGGAGTATCTTCTTACCATTATATGTTTATTTGTGAAAAAGCATACCATAGAATTTTAATTTCTGTGTGTATTTTAATGGCATATTGGTGTTATTAACATAAATTATGTGTACAAAATACTCCAGACTACACTGGGTAGGTAGGTCTGCTTAAGATTATTTCCATCATATAATGGCACGCCAGCCTGAAGAAATCCCCCCT
This sequence comes from Mopalia vespertina, assembly GCA_030265115.1. Classification (NCBI taxonomy): domain Eukaryota; kingdom Metazoa; phylum Mollusca; class Polyplacophora; order Chitonida; family Mopaliidae; genus Mopalia; species Mopalia vespertina. The sequence goes on along the minus strand of JAQQZZ010052857.1, from coordinate 7,066 downwards.
CTTCACCACTGACAACACCCCATTTTCACTACTAACAACAAACAGAGACAATACAAGACGTTATACAAAGCTTCCCCCAACTGCTCGCTTGAAATGATTGCCACTGCCATCTTGATTTTGAAGAAACTAATAACCTTCAAATATTGACAGGGCAGGTGTCTGAATTATTCCATTCCATGGCCGATTCCATTCAGATGTTTTACTGAAGCAGAGTAAATGAAGGAGGAAAATCACTGGCCCAAATTGTACATAACTTTACTTTAAATATAAGAGAGGTTTCATCACATCTGCGATATATCTTTAACATTGCTGGAAGTACTTGGAGGCAATAACTGCCGTTTGTACTTACAATTCTGGTGGATTTGGATACGGACATGGTTGATCAGTCACCAAACCATAGGCAAAGTTTTCTAACAGTCTTCTGTAAGAGTGGTGTCCCCTTCGCTTGTCACTTTTACTGGGGTCTAACAGTTTACAGAATATGTCAAATAGTCGAGGTTTCAATATGGTAGCTGGGAACCTAATAATATATAAAAAAAAATATCAATGGATTAACAGGTTGTTGTTTTAAAATCTAGTGGCAGACAACACTGTATTGATGGAAATAAAGACATAACTAATCTATAGTGATGAATAGATTGTTCAATTACAAACATACAGTTATGTTAAATTCGTTTTTCTTATACTGTCCACAAATTCAACATACATGTATACTAAAATTATGTGTAGTTATGGGTTATAATGTGCCGTTATGGGTTATAAGGTGCAGCTATGGGTTATTATGTGCAGCTATGGGATATTATGTCCAGCTATGGGTTATTATGTGCAGTTATGGGTTATTATGTGCTGTTATGGGTTATTATGTGCAGTTATGGGTTATTATGTGTAGTTATGGGTTATAATGTGCTGTTATGGGTTATTATGTGCAGCTATGGGATATTATGTGCAGCTATGGGTTATTATGTGCAGTTATGGGTTATTATGTGTAGCTATGGGATATTATGTGCAGCTATAGGTTATTATGTGTAGTTATGGGTTATAATGTGCCGTTATGGGTTATAATGTGCCGTTATGGGTTATAAGGTGCAGCTATGGGTTATTATGTGCAGCTATGGGTTATTATGTGCAGCTATGGGTTATTATGTGCAGTTATAGGTTATTATGTGCAGTTATGGGTTATTATGTGCAGTTATAGGTTATTATGTGCAGCTATGTATAGTATTCTGTTGTGCCTGTTGTCAACACATATAGCAGATACTTATTCTTATGTGAACTGTTGTTGGTAAGGACATGAACTATTGACCAACATAACAAAGAAAGTTTGTTTTTGTAATCCAAACAACAGTAAATGTAATAAACACGTAAGTAGTCTTACTTTTCAGTGATTCCTTTATCAGTGATAGCCTCCAATACATCCTCTACCAAAATGGCTTCATTCTCACCCAGTTCTTCATTGACTGTGCGCTCTAACTGATCAAGCACCCTGGAGAGAAAAGACAATGAAGACTTGAAGACTTCACAAAGTAACGCCTCGGTGACTGTTATTTATATGTACAGTAGTTGAGAAACTCTACTAACAATATTGATATGTTTGTGTGATTGGGATTTGATTGGGATTTAAGGCCATACTTAAGGTTGTTTCACTCATATGACAGAATGGCAGCCAAATGGATGAAGGAAAAAAAATGTTAAGACAGGACAATCACAAAAAAACATAAAAAAGAAATCACAAACAGATCGGATTCATGATGCCCGTTAGAGTATCAGGGCAACAGGAACTCCCTCCAACCGGCAGCTACGAAATTGAAATTTTCTTAAACAGAATATCAACCGTACTTAACATTTAATTAAAGCCAGTTTAAAACAGTATCAACATGCAATAGTCATGAGCACTGGCAATCGGTTCCGTCTGTATGTTAGAATACAAGAACACTCCTTTTACAAAGTCATGGTCTGATTGGTGTTTATTATGGCGTATTTTGTCTACATAATTTTACGAAATATATTCCAATGTTATCTGAAAATTTTCAACCTAAGCAGTTAAAATTTGTTTAAAAAACATACAGTAACAAAAACAAATATATTACACTATCTGTTTTCTTCAAATTCTAATAAAAAAATTAGAGTTAAACAGAAATAGTATATTATTGTGCATTGTGCTTTCTGTAAGTAGCTATAAATGTATTTAAAACATGTAGTAAGAAATGAAATAAGGATTGTTAACTCACTGTATAACATTGTTGTTATCCAATGTGCCAATGGTTGATATTTTCACGGCCTCCCAAACGGGTAACTCAGACTGGTTAACAATCCTCACTACTGACTGGTAATATTTGTCGTGCAAGCTGTAAAGAAATAACTTAATATTAATCCCCTGGCCAATACACAAAGCTGGGCAAATCTTAGAGACAATCTAGAACGGTAATATCTTCAGCGTAAACAAGCAAGAGCAGTGACTGGTGGACTTGCTGACAGTATAATGTGGTTTGGTTAGCATGGATGGTATTCAAGTAAGTCAATAATAAGGGGAGATAATCTCGCCCTCGCCTGAAGTCACCATACTGTTATGTAAGTGAGTTATATTTTTATAATTACATGTACAAATTGGTAAAATTTCACCATGCGGATACCAAATTGCAGTTCTAAACTTCTTATATAAGTTATTGGTTAAAAACAGATGCCAATTCCAATTATTTTTAACTAATTTTCTCATTAAACTCAGACAGTAGATAGAAAAGACAAAGTAATGTAGAATCCCTATGCGTACATACCTGGCTCCATTGGTTGGGTTAGAGAGTGTTAGGTAGACCTGTTTAGGATACTTGTTAGACCGGGACATGAGAGGTGTGAGGGTCAGGTTGATATACTGTAACTCCTGAAAACGTTTAGAAACAAATACACGGAATTAAAACCCAGAATCAGACCATTACTATATCTCTTGAAAATTGATTAATTGGTGTTTATTGCCACACTTAAGGGTAATTCAGTACAGTGTCCATGGTTAAAAGGGCACACTAACACAACCATATTAAACAGGACTCATTAAATTGCCAATGCTTTGTTAATTTTTAAAATTAATGTAAAAACTGACTGTACAGTGTGAAGTGTTTTGTTATTTTGTAAAATCTCTGTACATTTGAAAAGACGATAAACCTTTGCTTGAAACACACTGTCCCTTAATGGGAGAGTAACATCTTTGAAGCTTCAACTAAAAGAGTAGGAAATGTTGTAAGAAGGATATAAAATAATGTGAGGCAAAACAACAAGAGAACAACATAAAGATCACTATCCTAAATTAAGAGCTAATGAGGAGCATTAATTTACAATTTTTTTGTTCTTCTTCAGATCTTTTAAAACTTAAAACTAAAATGCCACAATGTTTTATTAATTCTCACAAAAATAAAAGACTTGTGTTGTGTATTAAACGAGATACTTTACAAACCAATTAAATTGTCTTATATTTACTTACCTGAGAATTAGGTGGAAAGGTGAGTTTTCCTGAAGAAGGGAGATAATCCTCATTGGGTAGAGCAGGGTAAATATCCACCCCGTATACCTTGATAGTGGATGGAAGTTGGACAGTAGCATAGTCCACATCCACTGAGTATCGAGTTCCAAACAGTCGAGAAACCTCCAACCTCACTGACTTTGTGTCTTTATCCACATGAATAAGACTAGGGAAAGCAAGACAATGGGCATACAATGGATTAATGTTTGATTATTAAATTTACCACATTAATTAAATGATTAAAATAATTAAAGTTTCAAAAATTCTCTCGCCACATAAGCAGTGCAGAACACACATGTCTTCGACCAAGTCTTAGTTTGAATTATACAGAAGAGAATATAAATAAAGGTGGAATAGGTAAAAAGGCTGACTCACCTGATTTCAGGCAGGAACTGTATCAGCCCCCTGACATATTCATTGGCCAGGATGGTCACATTGGATAAAGACCTACCCTCATCTAACACAGCGTCCGCTCCTACACGTTCTAAACACTACAACCAACAAGGCTGACTCACCTGATTTCAGGTAGGAACTGTATCAGCCCCCTTACGTAATCACTGGCCAGGACTGTCACATTGGACACAGATCTACCCTCATCTAACACAGCGTCAGCTCCCACACGTTCTAAAATCACCACAAAAGACTGGGATTCCTCTGGGGTCTGTAAGGTAAAAGTCAATACTTCTTAGAGTACTCAAGACAATACAGTAACTTTTTTATACATGGCCAGAAGAAAATAGATAATGAAGTATTCATGTAGATTTTATAGGACCAAGTCTGACATGTTTTCGGAGGACTAATGGCTTAATTGTTAGCATGTTAGACTTCTGATCCTACTTTGATGTACCTCTCACAAGTACAAGTTTTCCAGTCCACCTTAGTGGAACGTTGTATTGCCTTGTAAAAACCAACATTGTGATCACCTCCTGTGACTCCTAATCCTGATGTGAACAACAGGCCTTGATATTGTGAGGAGTAAATCGAAGGAGGATCAGCTCCAATATTATTAACTCCTCTATAATTACCTGGTCGTCTATAAGAGGTATATTTAATAAACAGATTTCCACCCCAGCTGGACAGTTGACCACACCATTCAGATCAGACACCTGAGTACGCAGTAAATCATCCTGTACTGAGGAACTTGTTAGACTTAATTTTACCTTCCAAAACACCTGAAAAACAAAAGCCAGGAAAATGGTTTTCTCCATACACCATTGCCATTCCATTCATGAAAGAGATTGTCAAAACGTTTTAATTACATTAATCATACATCATCTTTACTAAGAGATTTAAACTTTTGCTCTTTTTAAATAGTTTAGTTATAAATGTGAAGAACTAAAAGATTTGAAAGCCTTTGCCTGAATTCAAAGTTTGTGTGCCTTGTGGTAATTTTGACTGAGGTACAGAAGTTTCAAACAGAAAGAGACCCTAATTCTATCCTAAAAGAGGATGGTAATTAGACATTACAAACAAATGGGTCTTTTGTCCAAGTCACTTTGAAAAAAAAAAACGTTCTTAAAGATATCATATGGTCTATGAATATGCATGTGCAATGAAACACATCCTGTAAATCATGGCAATCATTAACATAATACTGAGGAATGAACTAATATATTTGGGAAAGTTTTTTATTTCTTTCTACCTTAACTAACATAAATGACATGATGGTTACACTCTACAGATTTAATGTAATGCTTATTGTTATTTCACTCATATGACAGCATGCAAGCTCAATGGTTGAAGGAAAGCACCTTCAATGCCACTGGCAACAAACAAATGCAAGACAGGACAAAACATCCCAAACAAATTGGCTTCATGTTGCCCCTTAGCTCTATGAGCACCAGGAAGCCCCATCCCAACCACCAACTAGCCAAAGGAAGACTCACCTGTAGTGCTCCATAGAAAGCATTAAGTCTCTGTATTTGTAGAGATACGAGGGGTGAGGTAACGTCCTCATTAACTGTCACATACAGAGAGAGGTCAGTAAAGCCCACCAGTCCATTAGAGTAATCATTAGCCTTGATCTCTACAGCTGTATAACCCTGCCATAATAAAGTGTGTACATTTGTATAGTAATAACCATGTTATCTTTGAACAAGGAACAAGTAATCATTAGCCTTGATCTCTACAGCCGTGTAGCCCTGCCATAATAAAGTGTTTACATTTGTAACGTAATAAGCATGTTATTTTTTAACAAGGAACAAGTAATCATTAGCCTTGAAACAACAAGTTTCTGAATAGGGATCAAGTTGTTGATATATAGGCCCACAATTGATCGAGTAGATTGTACAACACCTTAGAGGTCTTTGTTTGTTTGGTTAAGTTTGTTGACACTTTACATGTACATTAATCTTTACTACATACAATAGTATCATCACTCTGTAATTAAAGGAAGGACAGCAGTGACAATACTTTTGGTTAAGCTTTTTTATGGTGCCTGAAGTTTTACAATTAAAGAACAATTAAATTTTATTTTGGGCAATGTTTGAAACAGATGGCTGAATTTTACAAAATACGACACAAGCCTACCTTTAGTCCCCCGTCAGGTGCCCCAGTAGCAATCCTAGCGCCCCCTTGTGGTTGAGTGAGATACACATAGAAAGTCTCAACTGGCTCCGCCTCCTGGTCATCCAGTATTGTGACAGTCACTGTCTTTACAGATTCTCCATCCTGAAACACAGATTAACATAGACTCTTAGCTCAATCACTGAAACCTTACACCAGTGTTTCCGGTGATACCATATTGTGCAAGTCTCAAAGGACTGACAAGATTTTAAAATTCGGTCCCATGTCGATTTTATCAGTCCCTTAATCATTGATTCACTAGATAAAACCAAAATATTTGTTTAAGGCATTTTCCCTGTATAACCATGTAGGTACTAAGATTTGGTCTATTTTTACTTGACATTACATTTAACTAACCAAGAATGTATAAAAAAATACATGGCTTTTTAGTGTTGATATTTTTGGCTACACATAAAGCCAGACACATAATTTTCTGATCACCATTGAATTGAGCCTTGAGCAGCCTTATGGTGTGTCATAACCTGTATTTATTTGTGTAATCTAGTTCTTATAATTAGTTTTGTCATTTAGGGGAAATAAAATAAGACCAGATTGTGAGATTGAAAATGTACACGATAATCTACAGACAGTGTGGTGTTGTCGTGGGGCCAGAATTAGTCTTTTTTGTGATGTATTAAGCTATACTGAAGGCTTCTTTCACTCATATGAAGGCAATTCTGCCCATCGTGTCACCGAAGATATTGTGACAAAACCGATGGCGAACTTTGATTGTTCAAAAGATCAGAAGCAACGCCAGTTTATGTTGCTCTTTAGCTACAGGAACACCAGTGACTTGGAATAAAATTCCAGAGTTTTAACTATTTACTTGCTTGAAGCTTAGTGCTGAACTAAAATTGCTTCCTATGATGACTATTGCAACAGAGAAGGATACGCTTACCCTAACAAATCATCGGTATGATAAACAAATAAAAAAAAGACATTACAGCAAAGTAGACTGTTGTTTCTAGTATCTCATAGTCCCTTCCAGCTATG
>JAQQZZ010052846.1:0-10027 GCA_030265115.1 Mopalia vespertina | reverse complement strand
CACCCATTGGGCTGGCACGTCGTCATATAAGTGAAATACCCTTGAGTACGACGTTAAACCCCAATCAAACAAATTAAATTGTAATATAATTAAGCAACATAAACTTGGACTATTTTTAAGGTTTAATGGTGTACTGTTATCATAATGAGGGTTTCTATATTTATTTCAACCCTATTTATGGAAGTAATTAGCTGCAGGTAAAAGGTATCAAGCTGTGTGTTTGTTGCTGACATGGGTGTCAAAATACAGGTTAAACTTCTGTTGGCCACTTCTCTACAGAATTGTCCACATAACTGTGGCTCCAATCTACATGCTCTTTCTGCTTGTGGTTGATGTTTACTGGTTTTAGCCAATTGATTTGGGGGGAGTGCCCCATATGTTTGGACTGGAGTTAGATAAACAGCTGGGTGGCAGGGCAAATATTCACTTGTGAGTTCTTATGTGGATCCTGTCAATTCTCTCTGTTTATAGCTCAATCTCAACAATTTACAAAGGCTATATTGGGACAAGCAATGTTGCACAATACACATAAGCCAGTGAAAATGGCACCGCAATATCTGACTAATACTTCAGGCATACTGGCAGCCAAACCATTTTACCCAGCATGCTCCTACCACAGGACAATACATCAGCCAGCTTTCTACTAATAGGGATTCTTAGATTACCTGAACACCTCTATCTCCAAGTTGACATTGAAGTTTCCTAATAAACATGCTACCATTATACTAAGTGCAGTCCAATTAACTACAAAATTTTGAGCCCCTGTCAAAACAAAGGCGGCATTACTCTTATTTGGCTCGACCAGACACATGTACATGTAATTTGTTCCGTTTTGTTATTAAGTAATTACATATCATGGTAGTCTACAAAATGGAAATTACCCGTCTGCTTTCGTTGGTGCAAGAGTTAGGGGTATTGTTGTTGTCCTGTATGTCTGTCAGCCTCTACATCTTTTTTACTGTTAACATGAAAAATGGAACAACTCTGAATCCCCAAATTTGGAATAATGATTCATTGTAATGAGTTTGTGATCGTTATAGAATTTAAATAAGAAGAGATATTTCGCAGTTGTCTTAGAAACTATATAGAAAATCTTCATTGTCAGATTGCAATTTACATAGTTTAGTTATCTCCTATTTCCTAACTACAGGGGGCTGGGAGGAAGCTTTCTGATGATCTACATGTAGTGCCCTCAGAGCCAAGGAGGGACCGCGGCCAAGGCTTAGTGGTTAGCATGTGCACTTACTAATCCTACTCCAATTTACCGTTCACAAGATCAAATCTGTCTATCGACCATCAGGTATATGAGTGAGCCATAAGATGTGGCTCCAGCAATCACAGGGGTGGTTTTTATGAGGTTTCATCTTGGTTTTTCATCGTAATGAGGCAAGGAGCGGTGTGAAGTGGACAATCCATCATCATATAAGTGAAATACCCATGAGTAAAACGTTAAACACCAATCAAATAAACAGAGCTTAGGGGTAAAATAAAGCAGATCTGTTTATGATGTATTTTTATTGCGTTTTGTGACTGTCCTGTCTGGACATTTTTTGTTGGCAATGACCCAGAAGGTGATATCCTTCACCCATTGGGCTGGCATGTTGACACGAGTGAAATTACCTTAAGTTACAGAACTTTCCTAATTAAACTAGAATATGGCTCAGTATTTTTGATTTAATCACACATTTCACAAACCTGAATAGTTTTAATGTGTGGTTCATGTTCATGTTATGCAAGAATCAGCCTATCAAAATTTTCTTGTTGCTATATGCTGGTACTAAAGGACAGTGAAGGTCGATAAATCCTCCCTGTTCACAATAATTTGGATACTTCGTGTTCCTGCATTATAGCATTGCCTTTTAGCAACATGCACTGTTGGGCACATTGATCAGAACATTTTGAATTTGGTGTACTGCGATATCCAGGTCATTCAATTATTTAAGAAGTGACTATAGCTTTGTTTGTCATATGTCCAGTTGGAATTGTCGTCTGCAAACGATGGTTAAATAGGGCCAATTTCTGGTGAATGGCAAATCATTTTGACAAATTGCGACCTGTCTGCAATCCCAGGTATTTCCGAAGTTTCAACAGTCTCTAACAATATAACACAAATTAAAACATGGCAAACGCGAAAACATGTTCTTTAAATGAGAAGAGTTTAAGGTCATTAGGCAGCGTTTAAGAGTTAAATGGATTGTGATGATAATAAAAACCATGTTTGTTCACATGTGATCTTGATAAGTGCTCTGTTTGGCTAGCAATGTTTTAATAGCGTGAACTGATAAACAATGGAGATGTCCACAGAGGTGATAGAGAGCATCAAAGCTTGATTGGCCTCCATAGCAGTCTGTTATCAGAGGAAGCGGTCTATGGTTGCAGCCTGATGTTACTGACATTGACCTGAGCTATAATCAGCAGTACAGTTCAGTGTGGCCTGACCTAGCTTAGCCTTTAAATACATTTACACATCACTGCTCTAACCAGAACACAAAGCACCTCAAATGTCTCATTTACACATCACTACTTTAACCAGAACACAAAGCACCTCAAATGCCTCATTTACACATCACTACTCTAACCAGAACACAAAGCACCTCAAATGCCTTATTTACACATCACTACTCTAACCAGAACACAAAGCACCTCAAATGCCTCATTTACACATCACAACTCTAACCAGAACACAAAGCACCTCAAATGCCTCATATTTTGCAACAGTTTTCGCAGATTATCTTTTCAAGAATTGACACCATGTGACATGATTGTGGCTCCAGGACTTGAATAGCAGGGGTGGTTTTTGCAAAATTTCCTCTCTGTTTTCCGCCGTATTTAAAGTAAGACATAGTGTGTAGAGGACCATCCATCATCATATAAGTGAAATCCCCTTGAGCACAACATTAAACTTCAATCAAAGAAAATCAACAATAAAGACATTTTTATATTGGCTTATCTATTTTGTAACGTGATGTATTGTTCTACCTGAATGATTAAAATATACCCACTATTTTGACATCTTTGTTACTGTAACAGGTTTATGCCTGTCTGTAATATAAACCTCTCAAAGTGAATTTTTGGTACATCTAATAACAGCTAGATTGATTGATTGGTTGATTGATTAGTATTTTACGCCACATTCAGCTGTATTTCAGCTATGCTGTGTCATGAACATGTTTACTATTTATTAACTCTAATCAGTAGCACCTTTGGCAGTAAACATGAAATACTATTAATGTGTTTTGCAAGTAAGAAATCACAATGTTTATGTTTAAAAATGCTGCTGATTGTATAGCACCGCTAGTAACAATTTTATTTAACTTTTAGCTCCAAAACAGTATATTTCCCTCTCCCAGGTGTATACTTGAATATTCATTCCCAAGTGTTTCAAATGTGTTTGTAAAACAATTTTGTCTGCTTGATTTGATATTTCATTTAAAGAAAATAAACTAATGTTTAATTATATGCCTGCATTAATACATTGATATTTTTATTAAAGAAGTATGGAACTTACATTTGAACAGGCCAAATTAAAAAATACTGGTATATAATTCAGAAGCTGGTGTGTGTAAACAGATGTATTAAACTCAAAAGAGTTTTCTGGGTCAAGATATCTGTGGAGTTTGGCAATACAGGGTGTATGTGCCAATTGAAATCAAGCATATTAAATTGGGTCATTACACAGACATATAGTAATATATCTCATGGTGTCTCTACCATGTGGTTGAATGATCATGAGCATGTCAGGCTGAGAACCTCTTTCACTCCAGAAAATGTCTCCAAATTGAGAGTTTCTGTGGCGCTGGTGGTGTCAGACCATAAGAGTAGCACAAAACAGATGTGGTTGTGTACTGTCCTTGTTTGTTTCCAGTGATGTCAGGGGTGGATACCTTCACTCCGTGGACTGGTTTGCGGTCATATGAGTGAAATAACCTTAGATAGAGCATGAAACCCCGAACAAACAAACAAATTAAGACTAAAGGTTGGAATTAATGTGTTGTCTTTTTCTGTGTAGGTATAAGTTTGGAGTGGCAGGAGAGGGATGTGATAGATCTATTACAGTCTCTGAACACATCTCATGGATACCACTTTACCTCAAACAACACAGCCGTCCTCAGTTTACAAGGTAAGAATAATGTAAGTTATAAACATTTTTATGTCATTACTTTTGTATCATAATCTACATGTAACTGTATCAAATTCCTGACATTGAACTACATATTTGTTAATTGTTCTCAAAGAACCTTGAGAGTTTATATACTGGTATTGTTGAAATGCCTTTGGAGATCTGTCCACACCCAGGATACACTTTGAATTCTGTTAGGGTCTTTTATCAAGACACTAAAACAGGACTCGAAGAAATGCCAACATGATCGAGAACTGATGTCAGCATGGGTGAAATTGATCGCCTTACAGACAATATGACATTTTTTTTCCCCCTCTTTTTTAAAAACAGACCATGTTGTTTTTTTTGTTTATGTTTTTTTTAAACCAATTCCTGATCTGTGGGACGTTCCTTCTAGAAATGTCCTTCTAGTGGGACGCATGAACCCTAAACACGCAAATTAAATTCACCAACTGGTCGGAAATTAATCCAACTTCTCTATTTCACAAATGGTTACCTATAGTACCTATTGTTGTATTGCTAAAGGTGCAAGCTTTAAAATAGATGTCAACAAAAGAAAATAATTTATTTAATGTGGAAGATTTATGGATTTCATAGATCTTAAAATGTCATGTTGAAAGGAATCTATGGTAGTTGGTGAGACTTAGTTCAACGTCCCGTTTTCTGTCAATTTATAGAAATCCACCTATAATTTCTAATGCTATATTTTCAATCGAATACCAGGTCTTCAGCAAAACAGTATAAAGAGCATGCGTGTATGAGTCAAATGTCTGCAGCTCTAATGTAGTTCATCAGTATACTAGATGGGAATTGAAATTCACAGAGAAGATTTGCAAGTAAACAATTTTGAGCCAATCAAAATAAACAAAAACTGCTGGCTCTTAGGTCTGCGCTAGGCTATATTGAACCAATGAGAAAAAAGTAAAGGTATTTTTACGAAAAACAGGACCAGCCAATCAAATCAAAGCTGTTCTCTCTGGGATCCGCACTATTGCTGTATTGACTCCTTGAACAGTATTTCTTGAAATACACAGATTTCAACAAGTAGGATCAACTCATTGTAGTTGATAAGTCCATGTAATCTGGCTGGACGAGCAGGTTTTACCAGGCAAGCTTGCTTTTCAATCAGGATTTGCCAAATCACTAGCCTATATTAAAACTTTAAAACTTGTTTATTATGCAATGCTTCTGCACTACAATTATATTCTTAGCGCCTATAATTCTTTAGTGTGATATGAACAGTCATAAATCTCTTATCTAGTAAGGTATTGAACTACTGTACTCCCAAAAATAAAGGCCTTGTTCAAGCACATGGCTTCTATCTAGTACAGGCATCATTTTGAATTTAAATAGTTTTTTTAACTATTTGTGTCATAAACACATGATCTTGTATTTAGGTAGGTTGATTGACGAACTCTGCACAGTTTTTTTTGTTGTACATAATACAAGCTGGTTTTAAAATACTCTAAAAAGAATAGTATTCACTTTTCCAGGGTTTCCCGGGAATCATTGAATTGACTAGCCATTTTGTTTTGCTTTTTGTTGTTTTTTATTTTCTCAAATTTATCATAACTATCGATAATTTTCTCAGCAATGAGATTCCCATCTTCCCTACTTTTTCCCCACCATGGCCCTCATAGACTGACTGTCTGGCTCTGAGATCGACTGGGCTGCGGGGAGGCAAAACAGGCTCTAGTGAAAGCTTTGTCTAATAAAATGATATACTTGGTTATGTTTAATACAGTTTAACACAGAAAAAGTTATTGTTGTTGTGTTTTTTTTGTTCTTGTTTTTTTTTTGTTGTTGTTGAAATTGATCACCAATGGAAAAAAGTCCCACAGTTTGACAAGATTACAACACTTACTTGGTTAGTGTGTAGTATAAGCTACCAAATGGTCTTGCGGCTTTTAAGACACCCAAGAAAGTCATTTGAGACCCATTGTTGTTTATGGACTAATTGCAATTTAACTCGGTCTTCATTGTATTCTCGGGCCCGGGGCCGTGGCTTAGTGGTTAGCGAGTGCGCTTTCAGAGCCTACTTCAATGTACCGTTCACAGGATCGAGTCCGTCTGTCGACCCTCAGGTATATGAGTTAGTCTCAAGATGTGGCTCCGGCAATCGCGGGGGTGGTTTTTACGAGGTTTCCTCTCGGTTTTCCACGGTAATAAAGCAAGGAGCAGTGTGAAGTGGACAATCCATCATCATATAAGTGAAATACCCTTGAGTACGACGTTAAACCCCAATCAAACAAACAAACAAACAATCATTGTATTCTCTCCAATGATTATTATCAATGGTCAGGCATGAACTATACAAAAAAATTTGGGGTTGGGATTGGCCTTAATTCATGTTTTATTTTTTTTGCATCCGGTGTAGTGATGTGCGATGGTAAGTGGAGTGGGGAAAAGACATACAGTCAAGGATCATTGTTTGTTTTTTTTAAAATTACATTTGTTTGTAAAACAATACTCGTACAGATCACACAATCAAATGAATGTATTAAAACATAGACAGGAATGCTCTTGAGCTAGGATAACAAAAATGTGTGGTTGAAAAGCTATTAGTAGAGAGAAACTTATTTGTGAAGAAAGAAAAAAAGCGACCCGCTGCCAATTTTAGTTTGATACTGTAACAAAAACGTAGCATTGTGTTTGACTGGTACTGCACGTGACTGAGCAGACATTCTTTGAGATATTTTATGGCTTTGTTAGTTGTGTAATAATGAGTGTTTCTGTTCTCTACATCATAATAGTTGACATACAGACACAGGTTACATAGGTTTAATTATTCCACCAGCCCATCGGACCTAATATTAGCAGAACACATTTCTCAGTAATACACACAAAACATGCAAATCTATTTTGGATCTAGTTTAAAATAAGTATTGGTTTTACAGCTGTTGATGGGCTGGGAGTTGTTCAGATATACCTGACAGCTTCCTACCTATAAAGCTTGTCTTTTTTTGGCCAGGTAACAAGGAAGTATGTGAGGGTGTATATTCACCTGGGTGGCACACACATTGACATTGACACCAGTTAATCTTTAACCAATAAACGAAGAAATTGTTTCCATGTGAAATTCTGTCTTGTCTTTATGTTATCCAAGTTCTAAATGCCACTTAAAGAGAAGATATAACCTGACAATGTAAAATTATGGTCATATATTTAAAAACATTGTTTGTTCCGGGATTTGTACAATTTTCATAATACTTTACATGAATGCTATACATGACATATGGGTGTGTCACAGCCATTGGTCAAGGTCATAACACCAAGGTCAAGGTTATATACATGGGTGGAAAAAGTAGTGAATACAGGAATGTCATTGTCGGGAAAGTTACGATTCTCGTGGGAAATTTCGAGAGAGAGAATTTTTTTTTTTTTCTTCTTCTTCATTGAAAGTTGAAAAGGAAGATGAGTTTCAAAGATGGTGCTATAAAACAATATCTCAATTGTCTACGGAACTAAACCTTTATAACCTTGATAGCCTGGTACAACCATTTAGCATATAGCCATAGACAAGTTCCGTGTGTCATAACATGTGTTTCTGCACCCAACAATCAACCAGTTCAGTAGTTACAATCATATATAAATGCCGTTTAAAAGTTGCTGTGTACGTCTGCATGTTTTCAGATTGTTATTAAGTAATGTAGACGCTCAGGAATAAACTAGCAGAGCATGTGTGACTTCTGTGGACCGTGAAAGATTGTTTAAACGAGGATCGAAGAAAAGACTACTGAACCACGGATGTAAAATGACTAGCCACATGCTCCAATCTCATGTTGGTCATAGCTTCCTTCTTAGAAATTCACATGGAGTTTTGACATAATGCTCTATACTTTACGATTATCGTTTTCAACCTCATTATCAGATTCTCATCTGCATATATACACAGTATTTGCCTGCGTATCTAGAGGTAGCGAATGCTCATTCAGGTTATGCTACTTCTTTTCACAGACAGATCTATAATTTGAACCATTAAAACAAAGAAAGGCTGTTGTACTCCAGAGATCCACGCATTGATATTTTCAGCTATGGTCAGAAACAGAAAGCTGGATTTTCAGCCAATGATAAAAAAGGAGAATTGGAAAGGAATTCTCTGAAGGGCCATTGGTCAGAAATGAAAATCTGGATGAGCTAATGAAACACAAACTGTTCTCTCTGAGGTCCGCGCTACTGCTGTATTGACCCACCGACGCACTGGCTGGGTATAGTTTTGACAATAAAATGAAACGTGTATTCGTTGTGCTATATATTTTCCTCGTCATTGATATCTTGATATATTTCTTTTTCTTATTTTTACAAATAATGGTGGCACTGTTAAACATGGTTAATCTCCTCATTAAATATGAATCTCTTATTTAATTACCTATAAACTATTGAAAAGTCAAAACTGAAGTCAAACTGAGCATCAAAAAGCTATGACCTACTTCAGTATTAACCTAAGCTAGCCAGTATGTAGGAAGGCAACAACAGTATGCAGCAAATAGTCTGATGTTCATACAAATGGTCCCGTTTGAACAAATTGCACATTACCCATCATGCAATAAGATACAATGTACAACAAACAGAAGGGCAAGATAAAACGGAATTTTGGCAAACGTGAACACAGCAACAAAAGTAGCTAGTATGATTGTATATAGACTATATACTGTAACACAACGTTTAACATTACAACTAATTACAAGAAATGAGCATTCGCATTCGCAAAAAATTATTTTTTCGAGCCGTAGTTACATGTACATATCCCCAATGTGATGATATCAGTTCCAGCTACTTCCTTAAAATAACATATTTTGATTGTACTTTATTTGATTGTTACACATGACATAGAAGTGTTTGAAAAATTGAAAATAAAGCTTGAATTTGAGTCGCACCTTGTAAATGGACGCATGCAATCCTTTCTGTTTATTTTTTTCTCCATACAATATAAACTGAACTAGTGCAGTGATTCAAATCTTGACAGACTCAGGCTATTAAACTCTTTAGTTGCATTTTTTGAGAAATAATCTGGGATGAAACAGTTAAAACAAAAGCTATTTGATAGAAAGTCGGCAATAGCATGTGATACGAATTGGATACCGAAAGAAAGAATGCCATGTAAGCTTACCGAATGTTCTGTTGATAACCTAACAGTTGGTTTAATTCTTTGTGTAAAATGATTTCTGTTTATCAACACTAGCTGCCATTCTTGTGTAAGACTAGGATGAAGTATGATCTGAAGTTCTATTCTGTATTCTATAACTGAAGATTTTGTCAGATAGTAGACATAAAGGTGTAGTTTTGTACACACAAGTATCTTGCGGGTAGACACATCTGGTCATTTTACTCATCAAATTGATTACTGTCAAGCGAAATAAAAATATGCCATTATTACAATATTGTGTCATTTTAGTTTCATCTGTTATAGTAAAATCTGTTTGTTTTTTCAGAGGATTTTGTACGAGAAAAACAATGTAGTTTGAACTAGATGTAGGTTTCATTTTCCTGTAGTCAACAGTGAGGGTTTCTGGTGAAAAGAAACATACCTGGTAGTTGACTCTGGTTTATGAGTAACACAATCTCTATGTTTTTGTATCAGGTTTCCTCTGGGTTTTAGAGAGAGAAGTAGACAATATGTCAACTCCAACAAAACAAAATATGTAAAATTATAGCTGAATCAAAGCAAGGTACTAAATGAAAGAAGCATACTGTTGTATATTCAATGATTGGCTCTGACCTCAGACTCTAATTCTGATAAGTCGCTTAAGGAAAACGATTTTTGAAATGTGGTCTTGGTCATTACATCAGGCCCGCGGCCGTGGCTTAGTGGTTAGCGAGTGCGCTTTCAGAGCCTACTTTGATGTACCGTTCACGGGATCGAGTCCGCCTGTCGACCCTCAGGTATATGAGTGAGTCACAAGATGT
>JAQQZZ010052835.1:0-10028 GCA_030265115.1 Mopalia vespertina | reverse complement strand
CTACTGCGATGTACTGTTCACGGGTTTGAGTCCATTTGTCGACTATCAGATAATGAGTGTTCACACAATGTGGTTACGCCAATTGTTGGGTGGTTTCTCAGGTCTTCTGATTTGAGGTGAGTGATCTGTGTTAAAGCTTAGGACAGCACACCTCAAATCAGAAGGCCTGGTTTCTGTGAGGTTTTCTAAAGGTTTTTGACCATTATAAGGCAAAGAGCAGTGTGAAGTGGATAATCCGTTGTCATATAAGTGAAATACCTTTTAGAACGCAGTTAAACGCCAATCAAATAAACAAATCTATTTGAGTGAAATAACCTTAAGCGAGACTCTAAACCTCCACCAAACAAACCAACCTGAACCAATTCAAGACGTCAAACTTTTGTACTTCTTTCATATCAGAATTACAAAGGGTCGAAATTTGAGAATTAAATTTTACAATATTCTAAATTTTCGTTTTGAAAGGTGATTATTCAAAGGATTTTTGTACTCCATGGGGGTACCTGCATTTATTTCATTATATCACACTGCTTAAGTGCTTTATACATGTCTCTATGCTGGTACATGTATATAATGCTACATGCATAAAATGTTGTGTTAGTAGTAATTCGTCCTATGCCATGTTTTTCTAAACCAGTATACGCTTTGTGGGTGTTTAAAATACCGTATATAATACTTTGATTACAAGCCTGGTATTACATGAATGAGGGACGTATAATAGCTTATAATATATACTACCTACATTGTAAGTTATTATTGTACAGCTGGCCTAATAGCTTCTAAAGGTAAGATGTATTTCAGGTAAGTGGACCTTACGCGTGGGTGCCTCTCGGCAACTCGGTTATAGAGTGCAATTTTTACCGTATGTCAACCCAATTGGCTGCCTTGTATTTCAGGAATCTGGAGCGATTGTGGGTTCAGTTCAGTTCAAATTAAGAAATTTTGAAAAGGAGTTACAAAGAGCAAATGTTTTTTAAATTTTATTTAAAACTTTTGTTTCATTTTAATATAGGTTATAATAGCATTATTATTTCAAACTTTTGTTTTATGTTATACATTTCAACAGCATTATGTAACAAGGGGTGATAATTCAGTATGTCAGAGTATAATTTTTTTCTTAAATATCTTTGATGAAAAAGTATTTAAAATTGTTTAAATGATTAGAATAGGTTTAGAAATTATATAATGCACAAGATTTTCTAATAATTCAAATACATATTAATATAGAATCATGTCCATATATGTACAATATGCTAAAACAGAAGGTAAGACACAAATTACCAATTTTGGCTATTTTTGGCATTATCGTGTTACAAAAACTAATGCTATATTTCTGCCTCAAAAAACGTTGACCTGAAGTACATTCATTTTCTAATCAATTGAAAATTTAAAAGTAGACAAAATGTATTTATATAGTGCCAGTGTTTTGGTCCATCTCTTCGTATGTCAGGTTTCTGTCACAACAAGATACCTCAATGTTAGTGTTAATCTAAGCTAAAAACCACACCTAATCAAATAATCCAGCTTTACTTTGGACAAACTGTTTACACCTCAGTCTAAAGGATTTGTCCATATTTGTGTACTTAGTGCTGGACATAGTGTAAAGACTGCTTCTGATTTGCTCCAGAGATTCTGTGAGATTTTATGAGATTTCCTGATATTGTGATTCTTACAGCGCCCCCTAGTAGCAAAGAGTGCCCCTTGGTGGCAAAGGTCATCTGAGGCCAGGGTTAAACTCACAACCCAAAGCTGGGAAATTTGAGATGACCCCTTGTGCAGAGGAATTCACCTTTGTGGCAGCAACACGACCCCAAATCTTTACTGATAAATAAAGACAGCAGATTCCTACCAGCATTTTTTCTCCTGGCTTTTTGGTTTTATCTCTAGGTGGTCTTTGACTTAAGCTTCCTTACAAAGGTACTAGATTCTGTGTGTGCAGACTTAATACCACATTGACTATCCATCCGAGGCAGGTAAAGCAAGTTTCCTTTAAATCTTAAAAAGTTGATTATATCACAGATTAAGTCTGGCAAGGGTTCTTTTTTTTTTTTTACTGGACTCGAAACATTATACCTTCAAAATGAACCTTTTCAGTGTTAATTCTGTTCTGTTTAAATCAGCTGTGCATGTTGATATATTCTTGATGATGGTTTAATAAACCGAAATATGGAAACTTAACAGGCTTTTCACGGAGTTATGACTATGGTACTATGTTGATACAGCTAATTAACTCACGGAATTTTGTATGATTATACAACATCACATAAGATTCAAACAAAGTTAGTTAAGATTAGACTGACTGATGGAGAAGGTTAGCCATTATTGACCATTATTTGTTAAAGCAAAAATATTTAAATTCCTTTATTTTGTTTGAAAGTTGAACCGCTATTGATTAGCAAAATGGATTTTTCCAAAACTGCTGCCCGTGTTTTGTTTATTAGCCTTAACGTTTCAAGTATTTGCTATTTTTGTGAGTTGTTTATACATCAGGTGTATAAACATGTTATTTTAACTGCACTTATACCGCCTGGGCCACTTTACCTATTAGTGGCCACCTGACAGGTTAATTCAGGCTAATTGATTTATTTACCTTCTAGATTTCTTTCCTAGAAAACCGCTTGAAGTCAAGGAGTCTGTAACAACTGTACAAAAGATTCCTTTTTTCTAACTGCATGTAGCATTTAGAACCTGTAGTGACCTGCCTACCCGGTGTTTTCTGGAGTATTTACCTTTTAGATTTTTTTCCTAGAAAACAGCTTTAACTCATAGAGTTTGTAATCTTTGTATAAAAGATTCCTTTTTTTTCTGACTGCATGTAGCATTTAAAAGCTGTAGAAGTAATATAGCATGCAGCCGGAGGTTGAAGAGGAGCTTCATGTTGCCATGGTGCTCTCAGAGCAAGGGCTTAGGCAGACACCCGTCCAAATGGACACCCTGAAGTGAAAAATTGTCTCATTTGGACACCCTGTTTTTAGAAACTTTAACATGCAGGAGATAGGAAAACTGTCAAGAAAGGACACCCAGTTATTTGAAATGTGAAGGAAAATGACCATTTTGGACACCATACTTTCTATTTCTGGCTAAGCAGACCTGTCTGTGGAGTCTTTGTATTACATTCTGTGATTGTCCGATCTTTTCATTGTTTTTGCCCTCTGGCTAAGAGTAGGTTGTTAAAAGAGTAGCAATGCTATCTTGGCTTAGCACTGGATGAAGATGAACTTTCAACAGTATCAAACAACCTCACATTTGATGGTTTGGCTAGTGTCAATTACTGTTGGAATACATCGCCGTGGTTATCAAGGAAAATACCCTAAAGCATGGCGTAAAACACCAATCAATCATTTTATTGTTGGCTACTAGTGAAGCAAGGGTTGTTTATATCATTCATTGGGTGGCAAAGGTCATCTGAGGTCAGGGTTAAACTCTTGTGGGTACATAACCTTAAGTACAATGTAAAGCCTCATTCAAGCAATCAAACATAACCAGGTAGCCTAGTTACAACGTATGTGGATTCCCTGTTGTGGAGTTTTGTTGCATCAATTTAAACTTTTGTTGCCAATTCTTTTACCTTTCTCAATTTTCATATTCTATGTTCACCTTTATACCACCATCAAATTTAGTGAAGTACCAATAAATAAAAAACAAAGCAAGGATAGTGACTAGTGTAGATAATTTGACGATAGTGAGCCTTAACATTGAGTCTTGACTATCAGTAATTTGCCTTACAAGATGAACTGAAGTACAAATAATGTTTTTTTTCTTGAGAATGTCTACATGTGCGACGTATCTTGCAGGTAAAAATACACCTGTGTAATTAGGCCTGGCTACCTCAGCGGTGCTGTAAAATTGTTATGGCGCCAGTGTTCATACACAGGGGGTGTTACTGTGTCAAACTGTGCTCTAAAGTAAGTGATCCCTTTGTGGGTACAAATGTTAATGAATTGGGGTAATACACCTGGACAGGTACATGTATGTCAGATTGGCACCTATTATGTCGAAGGAAATTAGATAGGTTTATATACATGTAGTTAGCCACTTTAGCTGGGGGGTCGGTCCTTTATTTTGTTGTTGTAGGCTAGAAAGCATTGATTCAATCACAGTTGCAGACACCTGGCTATGGGTAGGTGGTCTAAGTAAGTATAGCCATTCAGTCTTTACTTAGCATTGGAGGAACATTAGTTTTCGAACAGAGCATTCTACGTTTTATATCTGTTTTGCTATTTACTTCTGGAGTACATCTCCCTTCTGTAAGTGAAATACATGTCACTTACCCTTAATTTACCCTTGAGTACAGTGTTATACATGTTATACTTTCACCAATCAATCAGTGTGACCTTGTCAGGAATTCAACTAGTGTGCTTCCGATTCTTACGGTGAAGGTCAAAGGTTTGAATCCTGGTGGGATCATATCACTTTTTTCTCTCACTCTACTATGAAAACTTGAATCAAAAGTATACCAGATCATGATAGTGAGGAGATTAAATGATTAAGAGATAAACGCGTACACGAGATAAGCAAGACTATGAGATTTGCATAATTAACTCAGCAGCTTTAATGTGAGCCAGCTAGATGACTAACCCAATACAAGTAACGATATATTCGGATACTATATATACTTGTTACCTGTTATTCTGTGTCCCTGAGAACATACCTCAGACAGGTGGTTTATGTCAAGGTCCCATGCTAAGTCCCATGCTAAGTCCCTAACTTTTACTGTTTTCTATGCTACTAGTAACTGTTTTATTTAGTTTGAAGTCTATAATGGAGAATTAAGTCTTGTTTCTGTAGTAACACCACTTCTTTTTTGTGGTTTAAACAAATCAAACCACCAGGGTGCGTATCTGTGTTGCCATTACTTAAAACTGGAGCAATATTAATTTCCCAACATACAAGTAGCAAAACACTTCATATCTTCTGCTTGTGCTAGTGTCTATTACTGGTGGTTAGATCACCTTAGTATGAGTGAAATGGCATATTAAACTTAGATCATCAGTCAGTACGTCTATGGTAACTTTTCTTCCTATTCTCAGTTCTTTTTTTCTAAAAAATAGAAATGCCTATCCAGAAATAAGAGTTTTTACCTTATTTTAGTGATGAGCAGCGTCTATAATGTACCATTCAAATCTTATACTTTGCAATGTGCATGTATACAGAAAATGGAAGAATGCAAAATGTACATGTTTAATTATGAAGTCCACTGAAGAATTTTTAACCAACCATCATTTAATGCCTACAATTTGTACCTGATTCTGATCTCTGATGATCATGTTTCCATATCTTGTTTTATCTTAACATATTAATATCCCTGGTAATTATTAATTATAAAGGTACTTTCCCAAATGACTGGGCTGTCTTGTAAAGGCTGTAATCTATTTATGTTACCTGACAGAATAGCTAGGGTACTTTACATTTAGATACATTTTTTTCTTGTACCTGTTGGTTAGTGAGAACATAGCTCTTACAGGTGGTTTATGTCAGGGCTCTACGCTTAGACCCCTTCTCTTCTTCTTTGTTTTTATATACCAAAATACTCCCAGTAATGCACTACAGTTTCCATCTATTGGAGAGCGATAGTGTACTAAAAGGTCATCGTTCAAACACCAGTGAGTTTTTCACAGAAAATGATACCACCTGTAAAGTGGATGGAGGAATTTTTTTTTCTCACATTGAATTCAGCATGCAGATGATTGTATGGATTGTACTGTTGACTTTATGTTTCCAAACCTAAGAGATGACACCGAGCCAATCTGTGTTTTGCGTCCTGTGAATTCTAATACCTTGTATTGGATTTTTGCACCCTCTGGCTATTAAAGGGCAGTGTAGGTGAAGTATATATACCCTGTCAGCTATGAAGGAATATTCATTTTCCAACAGTGACTTTATGTTTTCAGAACTTAGCCAATCTGATGTGATATCCGCTTTGTTTTACGTCCTGTGAATGTAATGCTGTGTCTTTGATTTTTGCACCATCTAACTATGGGCAGTATAACTAGAATTGAAGAATATTTATGATGTCGGCTATGGAGTAACATTAATTTTCCAACAGAGTTTGTACATAAAAGTTCACATTATAGTTGTCTTGCTGTTCACTCTTCGGAAGTACTCCGCCGTGGCATATAAGTGAAATACCCTTCTCCACGACCACGACATTAAACACCAATCAATCAATTGTTTTTTGCCAGTGTCATCAAGTGTGGCTTCCTT
The DNA here is from genome assembly GCA_030265115.1 of Mopalia vespertina. NCBI lineage: Eukaryota > Metazoa > Mollusca > Polyplacophora > Chitonida > Mopaliidae > Mopalia > Mopalia vespertina. The sequence continues at coordinate 3,827 of JAQQZZ010052835.1, read as the reverse complement.
TATACTGTTAAACAAACAAACAATCAAAATATTATTTTTTATGTCGAAGTTAGACAGAACAAGATGAATACAAGCTGTGTTAATTCTGTCCGGGATCTTGTGAACATTAAATGAATTAACACGTTATTTGAACATATATGTAAAAAAAAAAATTCCTTTGACTGGGTAAGTTTTTATTTTAATGGTGCTTTCCTTGATTAATGTCTCAATCTTTATACAAATTTTATTTCATAGCTTATTCTTTTCTATTCAGATTTACAATAGATTTGAGGAAAAACTATTTATTCTTGTAATTGTGGGGGTTTTTTTGTGACAAAAAAGAGAAGAAAATCAGATCAGATCCTTACAAAATTTAAAATTTCAACAGCTTGCATAAGCTGAAGTTTCCCTTTATGCCATATGTCCCATTACCATTGCATTGTCTGTATTTGCTTTGTCTGGAAATTCTCTGATCACTCAGAAGGAAAGTACCCCTACTTAAGGCAATCCGGGTTGAAGCAATGATTTCCCAGTACGCCATATGCAGGTACAACTGTTCAATACCTTTGTCTTCACGGAATACATCATTTATTAAATCTCACGTGACGTGTTTTTAAAAATATAATAACCCAACTAAAATAGGTATTGATTTAAAGAATATTTGCTTTACCAAGTGTTATATTTGATGCGTTCTGCCTCATTTCATATTTATTCTGAAAGTCTGCTTCCTTTGTGTCTGACAAACATGAACTCTCACTTAATACCACTCATGTCTTAGCGCCCTATTTAAGTTGCCATGCATACACCCCGTGGGTGTGGCACGTGTGCTTTATTGCTGCAGATGCAGCATGCACAGGTAAATTCATGCGCTCTATGACTGCACTCGCCTGCATGTAGCTGCTGCACAGCTTACACATACTCGTCTCATATTGAACAGCAGTTGCAGGTGCTTTGTGTAATATTGATCAAACCTCACCTTGAACATAAAGCATTATAGGCCTGCTCTACGGACTCTTCTCTTCCTATGGGTTATACATCCCACCCTGGAAATGTAGACAAAAAAAAGTAAAGCTCGATGAGTCATAGCTAGCCGTAGGATATCTGTGTTGATATATACCTGGCTCGTTCTAAAAATGGAACGGATGGTCTGTAGCATTGGGGAGGTAGTCAGGCCAATTGTTGTAACACATAACTGTGTTCTTGGACATAAGGTTTTCCTGCAGAATGGAAGATTGGCTATATTTCCAGGAATCATGATGTAATTACGTAAGGTATTATCATTGTATTAATATTAATAGTTCATTCTTTCATGAATTTTGTGCATTATTTTTAAAGCAACTAGGACAACTTGTTTGTTTCCCAATTTATAACAATCTTGGCACATGTGTATACATATAGTTATGGTGTCAAATATTTTTTGTTAGTTTTTTTTTAATATTCAAAATTATGTAGTATGTAGGCAAGCAGCCAGGACAATTATTTATGATTGCCAAATTCACATAACTGTATACTTGGACATTAGCCTTTTCTTGGAGAATGGAAGATTTCTAGGAATCCTGATATAACTACATGTACATAAGGTAGTCCATGTATCATTTTATTAATAGTTAATTTTTTCATGAATTTCGTGCATTATTTTTAAAGAAACGAGGACAACTTGTTGTTTTTTTTCAAAATTACAACAATCTTGATATTGTTGTGGTCTCAAATATTTTTTGTTGGTTTTTAATTTTTAAATAATTTCAACATCTCATGTAGAAAGTAATGGTCTGAGAGTAGCCAAGACAATTGTTATGGTTTCCAAATTTGCAACAAACTTCTTATAGCGGAGTTCATATTTATTTATTGTTCCTTTGTGTTTGATAGTATATTCACAATTTCATATATGCCCTGGTCCTCTCAGAGCTAAGAGGCAACTGGAAGCGGATTTGTTTGCTTTGTCTTTGTATTGTGCTTCTGCAATGTCATTGTTTGTTGCCATTACCGTAGAGTTTGTTTGTTTTTATTTATTTTATTTATTTATTTATCCGATGTAAGATCAACATGATTAAATCCCAATGACAGATCATTGACCAGCATTATTGTGGGAGGAAAACTGGGTAGTAAATAAACCCAGAAAACCCAAGACCTTCCGCTGGTTGCTGGCATACCAACCCACATACGGTCTGTGGGAATCAAACCTGCGACCCCAGAGGGGAGGTGGGTATGTCAACCAGAAGCATTCTCTCTCTAGAGCTTGCACTTTACACCACTCTGCCATGGAGGCTTTTTGAGCTGGCGCAGTCATATGAGTAAACTTACCTCAAGTATGACTTTGAAAACCTGACCAAGCAAATAAAGTGTAGTTGACTGGTTCCCTTCACCCAAGGGGCTGGCATTTGTTGATATAATTGAAATTACAAATCTCGAACTGTAGTTCTAATATCATTTTGTTCAATGTTATTTTGTAATGTTCTAATCCAGCCTGATAAATGACAAATTACAATGTATAGCAAACTGTAGGTTCTGATATAACTGATTGTTCAATGTTGTTTTGTAGAGTTCTAATGCTGCCTGATGACTTTCTCTGTTGACTCTGTTAGTCATGTTATTGTGTTAACTTGAGGTTAAGACTTTACCAACACCGATCAATCATTGTTAGAGATCAATAACCAATTAACAGACTCTCTTAGTCTGACACTTGAAGTAACAACCCTGGCTTTAACTGAGTGATTAGAGAATATTATACAACAGGCAGCCTTTTTTTTTGTTTTACAATACCGTATCTCCACAAATAATTTACTTAGACTAACCTCATTTTGCTTTGTTTGCATTTTGATCTGAATTATAAAAAAGACAATTCTTTTTTCCGAAAAATATTTGATCATTTAAAAAAATAGATATGTTTTTTTACTTTAAGGTACTGTGTTACACAGAAATAACACTAATAGTTTACCAATTCAGGATATGGGATTTATTCCCAAGTTTACATGAAATTTTTTTCCCTCTAACACAACAGTTGTGCTGTTATTACCCAAGACTGTTGGTTTCCTTTACTCATTTCACTGGTACGCCGTCATGTGAGTGAAATAACCTTAAGTATGACATTAAACCCCAATCAAGCAAATCAGCAAACAATGTTCTGAAAATAAAGGAGCAGAAATGTTTTTTTGTTTATTTAGGGTAGTTTATGCAGCTCTTTTGTATCCCCAAAGTAAGCAAGCAGTACTAACAAGAAAGGTCTGTATCACTGTTTATGGACAACGTCACCTTTTGGTACCTTAAAGTAATTTGCACTAGTACTGTTCAGGTAATGGTTAGTTACCTGGCGTTGCCTTAAAGTAATTTGCACTAGTACTGTTCAGGTAGTGGTTAGTTACTAACTTTAACTTTAAAGTTATTTTGCGGAGGTCTGCAAGAGAGCTTCTTGTTTCCCTGGTGCTCTCGGAGCTACATGTAAGCGACAACATAAAGTCCATCTGTTTGTGATGTCTTTGTATTGTTCCTTTGATTGTCCTGTTTTGGTTTCCTTCGGCCATTGGGCTGGCATTCCATCATATGAGGGAAATAACCATAAGCATGGTGTAAGCAAACAAACAAACAAACTTATGTTATTTTAGTAATATCAGAAAGAAAAACAGGTAATTGCTTGTTACTGACATGTTACTGGACAGTACTTCCTGGTACCGGTCAGCACAGTACTAAACTATGCAAGTTTTGCTGTGTAGTAAGAGTAAAGGTAGCAGTGGAAGTTTCAACATTCAGTGAGCCAAAAAGACAGTTTCTTCTGTTCTAATAATAATAATAATAACTTTATTTAACGAGGAGAAAATTACAGTCAAATGAAAAATTTGCTCTTCCCTGTAGCC
>JAQQZZ010052824.1:0-10028 GCA_030265115.1 Mopalia vespertina | reverse complement strand
CATTCTCATAATCGAGCGCTCTCGATCCCATCTCGATCTACATGTTAGGTCCCAGGTTGTACCAAATGCGCGCTGAGTTGCTCACTCCATACTACTGGCATCGGGTATATTGTTTGGAGATCATTAGTCGAGGTTCCCAGTGGACAGCAGGTATATGAAAGAGCTACATGTACATGTACACGAGGTAGCACTACGGTCACCTGGCCTGTAAGTGTTTGATAGTAAATAAAATACGTAATTAAAAAATAATATTTTTTGTCTTAATTATAAATTGTGGGACACATATATATTCGAGAAAAAATAAGGGAAGACTTTTTGTAAAGTCATAATTTACAAAACTATCATATATTCGAGTCAAGAGGATAATATATTATTAAACTTGCAAATCTCGCACTTTACCTTGGCTTATTCCGCTTCAAATATATGATCTATGTATCCCACTACCAGCCATACCCTTTCAACGTCAGCTGACCGCAAAACGTCTTCTTTTCTAAAGGCCAGTAAAACATTGCTCTCCTCACACAAGGCTGAATAATTATTAAAAGATGGAAACAAATCTAAAAACAATCGTTTTGGAAAGAGAAATAAACAGTCCATGGCATTAAAGATGCACATATTCTAAACCCTTATCTACAATGAAATGCATTCCAGCTGTGGTCTTGGACATTTGTTGAATTCCCTTTATTCCTGAATTCGAATTCGCCAAACATCGTGTGCTCAGCTCAGCTCTATATGTAGGAAGTGATAAAATGTCAAAAAGCACTAAATCAATGTTTGTTGAAACACAAAGACAACAACCATAACATGATAATTTAAAACACTACATCGGACTTTATTTTCAGTCTATAAACAATTTAGTTTACAATATTATTATCAGATAAAATTTGTGAATACAAAATTACAAGTAAACTACAATTCATTGGCACATTCCTTGACATTATAGAGCAGAATCATCGAATCCCTCCTAAACGTTTGCCGTATGTAAGTAAATGAATCAGGAAGTGACCTATTGATTCTAAAATAGAGTGGCATAATTTTAAAGACTTTGCGAATCGGCCATTGGATGAAATCAAAGTGAAATGTAAGTGATTTGCTGTACAATCTCGAAATAATTCAAAACTGACCATAAACATAACAAATAGTAAGTCTCTAACACGTATTTATTCAATTGTGTCAAAGGAACACATCGTACTATATACATAGTATATATAAAGCACACCGTAACTATACACATACATGTAGCTGTTCAAGTTACCAAAGAAATTGAGCCATATTAATGAATACCAGTAAAATACTCAGTTTGCCTATAGAAATAAACGTGACAGAATAAGCTATATTATGTGAATTATTTCCAAGGTGGAGAACAGTTATAGGATCATCATTTGGGATATCTTTTGTCAGAACTGGATCTGTGGGGGTAGGTTTCTTTGTTATTTCTGACGCCGTTACTGGAATGACTGGTTCTGAAGTGGTCGAAACAGATTGCTGACAATGCCTCTTGTCTTCCCCAACACACGAAGCATACGCCATGGCGGTAGCGATAAAGTTTTGTTCTCGGACACCGGCGAAGAGATGTGACATTGGTCCTCGAGCGTACACAGCAACATCCTCTCCAGAATGTGTCTCTGTTACAAGAGGCACACCAGCATGCTGCCTGTACGATTTCAGCGCTGTAAAAAATAATACCATATTGATTGATCATGACAAGACGGGAGCAATGGTTTTTTCAGAAGTGCTTATGTCATACATATGTAACTAAGTATTGACAGTCAAGGCATAACGCACAATATCAACCCATCTTATGCAGCTAAATACCAGTACACCCGCAATTGTCCAATCCATAAACGTAGTCCGCTAACCGACAATCTACACGTCGACTGATCAACAACAAGAACCCATCATACCAAATGGGCGAGTACAGGTACCACAGCAGAAACCAATCGTAGATAACGACTGAGTGCCGGTACACATTGATTCTGACCGCATGCTGCATTATACTGTTACAGAAACGCCTATCAAAGCGCGACTCGATCAGATTGTGTTCTAAATATATTGATAGCTTTCATTATTGTATTACAGCCAATTGTGTTACTCAAGTTAGTAACTTAAGTATGGCATACTTAATGACAATGATTATTTTTAAAATGGTTAAATGTTTTTTAACATGTCCTGCTTTTCATTTTCATGTCCTACTGGCAGTTAGTGTATTTGCTTGTTTGTAGTCTGTTTGTAAACAAAACTCTAATATTTACAGTGTTTTATTGGTCGATCTTTCATTTCTTCCCCACGTCGTTTTCCCATAGAAAGATAGTTTGGTGTGCTGTTGAAGATACACACGACTATTGAGCAACTTTCCAGAAGAGAAGCTCCTGCCAAATGACCGCCCACACTATAGCCCCTGTAATCCATTAACTTAATATCTATCAAACAGATACTCAGACTGTAGTCCTTATTATCCATAAAAAACTCATCTCAAACATAAACTCAATTTACCATGAAAACGTTCCCAACATACATAAACTCGTAATATAGGCCTAAGTATCCATACAAGAGGGCCCTACACTATTAATTGACTCACACTATTGACCTCATTTGTTTATAAAAACGCCTATCAAACATTGGCTGTATGTTCTATTTCGCATAACATAATCTCCTATTAAACAGTGACTCAGAATATGACCCAGAACGAAAGCTCCTGTATTTGTTAGTTAGATTGAGGTTTAACGCCGTACTTAGGGTTGTTTCACTCATATGATAAAGTGCCAGCCCAAATTGGTGAAAGAAACCACCGTCGACGCCACTGGCATCCAACAAGACAAGACAAATACAGGATAATCACAAGACATTATTCAATGATAAGACGAACAGTTCGACCCTTAGCTCTAGGTCAGCCAGGGGACAAGCAAGCTGGCTCCAAACACTTCGCCGGAAGCTCCTATAATCGAAGTCCAGTTTTTCGTTAATAATCTAGTCTACAGCCGATTGAAAGGACTATACCAAAACAGCATGACGTTCTGTTATTGGCGTGCATTCCTTATTTGTTAATTTTTTCCAGTGGAAAAGGGTAAATACCAGCGATATTGTCTTCCAAAAGATCGACCATGCAAGAACGTTTAATGTGTGGAAGACTTAGTAGTGTATTTCTATTTTAACGTTGGTGGTATGATAGAATTGTTAATATAATACTGGCTTACTGGTATCGGCGTCTGAAACATTGGCCCGCTTTCCATTCACCAGAGTGCCCCCTGGACCATTGCCATATAGAAGTGTCGTGAAATCTAGCCCATCAGTAGCTGGTGCCAAAGACGGCCGGTTCATTATTCCTGTCAAAAAAAAAACCGAATCACAAAGAGTTAAAGGAGCCATAATGTTGAATAAGAAAAATGACAGGAGAGACATAACTGTCAAAAACATGTTCAGTAAATAATAAAAAGGTTGGACGTATAAGCCATGTTCCTGGCGGACAGAGAAGTCACAATTGGACAGCATCATGGACAAAATGTTAGTGTTATCCAATGACAAGAGTTTTGTTTAAGGGTTGCAAATAGTGAGTAGCGAATAAACCCCAGGGGGATAGCCGTCTGAAACCAGGACGGTCATCGATAGTCTGGGTAAATCTGAATGAAGACCGGGCGGACCACGAGATAGTGGGTACATTTAGGGACAAAGCAGTCTGACAACCGGGCATGCGAAGAGATAGTGGGTAAACTTACGGAAAAACTAGACAGGCAGCGGATGAACCAAAAATAGTGGGTAAACTTCCAGAAAAAGCAGTCTAACGACCGATCGGAGCAAGAGATATTGTGTCAACTTCGGCATAAAGCAGTCTGACGACCGATCGGAGCAACAGATATTGGGTAAACTAAAGGCAAAGCATTCTGACGACAAGGCAGACGAAACGATTGTGGGCAATCCTGGGGACAAATCAGATGAGTGTCAGGCGGACCAAGATATAGTGGATAGACTTAAGGTTTGTTTGTTGTTTTGACTGGGGTTGAACCCCGTACTTATTGCACTCACAAGTACCAGTCCAATGGGTGTGGGATATAACCATCGTCGCGACTGGCAACAAACAAATACAAGACTGGACACATACAGGTTAATCACAGGACGTAAAAACAAAGACATCACACATATATTGGCCTCCCATTGAACCGTAGCTCTTAGGATGCTTCCTCCAAACGACGGATGAGCAGATAGAGAGATATTGGGTTAACTTAAGGATCAAACAGTGTAGCCACCGGGCGGACCAGGACACAATGGGTAAACGGGGATAAAGCTGGAAGACTACCGGGCGGGTGAAGAGATAGTAGGTAAACGCAGTGTTTGTTTGTTGTTTGAGTTTATTTCACTCGCATTACGGAGTGCCAGCCTAATGGATCAAAGAAACCACCCTTGACGCCACTGTCAACTAATAAAGAGAAGACAGGACGCACACAAGACTATCACGGGACATAATACCTATACATCACAAACAGATCGGCTTAATGTTACCCCCAAACACTGACAGCACTCTTGCAACAGAAAGCTCCCTCCCAACCCGCCGAGGAAATCTTAAGGTTAACTCAGACTGAAAACCACGCAGACAACGATATAGTGGGAAAACTTATGATGTAATCACACTGACGACCGAGTGGACAAACATATAGTGGGTAAATAGTGCAAACTTCTACAAAAAACTTACTGACAAAGAGATGAGGAATGACTATCAGGGGAAGACTCCTGACAGTTGTTAATGCTAGGGCTATCTATAGGTTAACCCTAACCCATCTAGAGCAACAAATTGTCGTTCTGTCCTACACGATAGATGCTTAAACCTACCATGTTGTGCCCGGTTAAACAAGTATGCTGGTCATTGCAATTAACTGTTTTCATAAATAGCAACTATTTCATACCTAGAATAGGATTGCCCCTTGTGGCGTAACCGGAAATAACCATAACGTGAGAATGGTCAGCAGTAACCACAATAAGTGTATCCGACTGGTTTGTCATAGATTTGGCTACCTCAATAGCTTGATCAAAGGCCAAAGTATCTGTTAGCGCCCTCTTGGCCATGTTGGCGTGATGACCATGGTCAATACGTCCACCTGGAACACAATTAATATGGGACACAGTGTAAATAAAGATGAAGAAAACATATAAATAGGTAACATATAATAGTTTCCAGTAATAATTAAACGTCTCCTGCTTGCCTCCTGACATTTGTGTGGTTTCGTTGGCATAAAGGATTCCTCCATTCATACGGCTCAACAGTTAAACGTAACACAGCAATCGGACAAACAACACATGGACGCAATTGTCTGTAACATTTAAGTCTATAATTTCAGCATCAATTGTAGTGTGGGATTTGTAACATCCACATAGGTATTTTGTATTTCCATTTTTTTAAATTACATTCAACTTGTATAGAGTTGATCAGAATTATGGGTTAAGCAACTGTCAGAGGAGAACTTGCACACGGTTATGGAAGTCTCAGTCAGACGAATAACCTCCTAGCCGACTATACATTAATGTGTTATAGTTGTCAGAGTTTCCGGAAATGACAGCCATTTTCTGTGGGTTGTCCAGCATACATGTATTCTGCTTAATTTCTGCTTAATTGCACAGTTTCTCTTTAATTTCACGGCGTTTATTTTCCGACGCAGAGCATTTGAATCTATTTGTGGAAAAGTAATTGCGTCCCGACAACTACTATTTTTGGCTGCAAATCATTGGTAAGAAAACTGAGTGGACTTTTTGTCGTTCTCAGTTAGCTGACATAAGACGTATTGCCATGATCGACATACCAAGTAATTGACACTTTTGCACCCGAGTCTGGCTGGTGGTAAAACATACTTCCGAAGTTCTGGCGAGGGAAACCACATATCATTAATCTTGTGTCATTCGGGTCCACGGCGACATACTTACTACGTTTGTTTCATTCAGACTGAAACAATTATCCAACACAAGATCCTCAAACCTACCACATTTTTGGTCGTGTATGTTAGATATGTTTTGGACTAATTTCAGAATTGCCAGAATTTGATATGGTAAAACAATCTTACCTTCCACGAAGAGGAAATATCCTTTGTCATTTTTCTGGAGAATTTCGATAGATTTCTTTGTCATATCAGCCAATGATGGTTGTTGTTCAGTTCTGTCAATTTCAAACTCCATGTGATTTGAACTAAAGAGACCTGGAAAAGCAGTCAAAACAATGTGAGCATTGGTTGGTCGGTTGATTGGTTGGTTGGTCGGTTGGTTGGTTGGTTGGGATTTAATTTCGTACTCATGCGTATTTCATGAATATAATGGCGGATGGCCTACTTCTTACCCTGTCTTGTTTAAATAAGGTGGAAAACTGTAGGACAGCTGGTAAATTCCAACTCGTCAAATCTAGAGTGGCCTCGTGTCACTTCCCCAAATCCCTTAAGTCCTATAGTGAACTGGGATCTGTGAGTGATACATTGAAGAAGGATCAGATCAGCATAGGAGAGAGAGGGGGAGAGGGGGGGGGGGGGGGAAGGGGGGGTCAAAGTTTTCTTTGTAACTTTTATAATGAGGATGGACACATTTTAGAATTTGATAAATGCTTTGCAAATACGCCTATCTGTGAGCTTATCTACTACTAGCTGTTGTTAAACAGTCCTTAAGTCAAATGAAATTAATATGCACTTTCTTTCAAACATCACGCTAACCTTGCTTGTTCTACATGTATGCATAGATATGACGCCCTGAACACCATCAACTTTTATAAAATGATGGACATTGTTACAGCCACCCATTCGCGCTGTTTTCTTACAAATATATTTAGCTATGAAACCAGACTAAACCACCAGATAAGAAACTTTGAATTATTTCATTCTAACACGGTTTAAATTTTATTCATATGCGTAAGGAGAAATTTTACACATCAATGTATCCAATGTTTCTGTTGGCTATTGGTGCCTTGATCTGCAGACTCATTTCACACTTTCAATGTGAATATGGCAGACATTCTGATATGGCCTAACACATAGCTTTATCTTTCCCATTTATCCTTTTTATAATATTATAATATAAAGATAGCGCTTAAAGCTGAATTTTTGTACAGGGAATTCGGAGACATATAAGATATTTGTATTGTAAAGAAAGTAAATTATATGAAGATAACGGTCTAAAACCGCCAATAACAGCTTCCTTAATCGTGGCCATAGTCGTTGTTTGGTATAACGCTGTCAGATAAACATACGTAACAACACGATAACAGGGAGCTGTCAAGATCTGGCTTGAATCAGATTAAACATCACTAAGGAGGAAACCAGGTGGTGTAAACAGAGTTATTTCCCTTGTACAATACATTAAACAGAGTTATTTCCCTTGTACAATACACTAATCTATTACATGTACCATAGGGGTGAAGGGCCCTGGTAATGGAAACAAACTAATAGAAACGATTTAATTCCTAATATATCCTAGACCTGCAGCCATTGTAGTGACCAAAGCAATATCCAAAGGTAAACTTCTACGTATAGACCGGTATTTTAACATGAAGAAAATTCTTAATGGATAAGGACTAAGATGCATCCATTAAATGGCCTATTTTAATTTTTGAAAACATGTAAAAACTGTCGACTTCATAAACATTAAACTCAGTGACCGACGTTTATGTCAATTCGAATTACCGACTCCAATATTAAATACGCAATACTATCATTTTGCAAAACTCCAGACACTTCATGTTATTTTAAAACAATGCGTTATGGAATGGGTTTTTTTCCATTTTGACGCTTTAATTCACATGTTACCTAGTAGATAGTCTGTATTATTCGGGTCGACCTGATCAAACTGTTCTTTATTCCACACATAACTATGATTGAATCCACGAAGCGTTTTGTCCTTCTTCCAAACCTGAAATTAGATATACAATATATTTTGCCGTGTAACTTGAGCTCCGAATGGTAACTTAATGTTATATTTCCCCTTCATATCTGAACTATGTATAAAAAGACTATACACCTAGAATTTTGATCTCGCAGTTGATAACGAAGATTTACCGGCGAAAGCTCGTGTATTGTGTAAAATAATTAACTAGTTTTGTTTATGAAGACTACTCTAATAGTAACTTACAACACATTAAACACTCAATTAATCTGGAGAAAAAAAATAGTGTTTGTATACAATGTATCATCAACATGGAACGAATTAAAGTATGCTCTTTTCATGGCCCCATTGTGCCCTTTTCATGGCCCCATTGTGCTCTTTTCATGGCCCCATTTTGCTCTTTGCATGGCCCCATTGTGCTCTTTTCATGGCCCCATTGTGCTCTTTTCATGCCCCCATTGTGCTCTTTTCATGGCCCCATTGTGCTCTTTTCATGCCTCCATTGTGCTTTAACATGCTAAATGTGTTCTACGACGATAATATTTTAGACAGAGATTGAACAAACCTCAACATTTCCTATATTTGCAGTCCCTTAAAATATTGAAGTGTTGGAACTTCAGTCAATCCAGTCTTCATTTGATCGGTCAGCTAGTGAGCGAGCCAACGTCACTCCATCTACTGGGTATTGTGATAAGGTTGATTGTTAATTAATTTACTGTATAATTGCACTGGATGAAACAGAATTTACTCGTTACATACACAATGGTACTTATCTAGAATAATCGGAAACCACGTGATATGCATTGGCTTTCTAACATGTATTGAAGTGCTTACAGTTGCATATAAAAGCCAAAGACTTAGTGTGCTTACCTCTGTCAGATCCAACCCATCAACTCTGCCAAACGGAAAATTATGTGTCCCGGATTCAGGGTCAATTGACATCATAGGTAAGAAGAAACGTCTACCACCTCCCAGTATTACCTTGAAATGCAGTGTTTAAGTAAGTTTAAGTGGTAATGTTGCGGCTTGACTGTTGTTCCTCGTGAGACAACTAAATAATTATGGGACAAAAAACAGGAATAGAAACAGGTTCGCACTTTTGACTTGTAAGAATTATTTACAAGTAGACTTTTCATTTTTAGTATTTTGGACTAGTCAAAAGTGAACTAAATCCGACGTGTTTATTGTAAAACATAAAACTTAAAACAAATATCGCGGCTTAATTAAATTCTGATTATGACAATTTATTATATTTATTTTATTCTGTTATAAGTCGTCAAATCGTTTGTATATATATATATATAAAGGAACGTCCCGGTGGAGGCAAGCAAATTTTTCTTTCTTCATTTATTCAAAATATATATAGGAACGTGTTACATAGGAGATATCATTTACGCCAACCTGAATGTCTGAATTGTTCATAATGAGTTGGTACGCAATATCTTTACATCCTTCAGCCTTCGGGTTAGTTCGGATCTGTACGTCACCCTCCCAGTTCCGGTCAGGAGTATGAGCGAATGCAGCCGCTGGAGTGGCGTGTGTTATTCGAGTGGTGCTCACTATACCCGTGTATTTACCTGCATGGTATCAAATATTGCCAAATTTCAGTGAACATCCATAAATATGTTCCTATTATACATACATATAATGAATTTACCGTATAATTATCTGCCGTTCTAATATCGTATTCATTTGTCCAATGATATTTGTTTATTCGCACCGTATCACAGATTGATTTATTGTCTGTCTGGAATGCATTCCAGGAATTATTCAATTGTCACATTACTTGGATCTGACTGTATTTGTCAAATTTGTCAGTGTTATGAGTAGATTTGTTCAATATGTTACAGTGTTAAAAATTTATAAGCCAATACTTTACAGTTATATGACTTTATTTGTCAAACACGTTACAGTGATATGTGTTTATTTGTCCATCACGTTACAGTGATATGAGTGTATTTGTCCAACACGTTACAGTGTTATGAGTGTATTTGTCCATCACGTTACAGTGATATGTGTTTATTTGTCCAACACGTTACAGTAATATGAGTGTATTTGTCTATCATGTTACAGTGATATGAGTGTATTTGTCCATCACATTACAGTGACATGAGTGTATTTGTCCATCACGTTACAGTGATATGTGTTTATTTGTCCAACACGTTACAGTAATATGAGTGTATTTG
>JAQQZZ010052813.1:0-10028 GCA_030265115.1 Mopalia vespertina | reverse complement strand
AAGTTTCGCCTTAACCAGTAGGTCCTTTAGATTTTTGTTTCTCTTGTATGCTATAATGGGTCTTTGTGAGAGAAGAGCAAAATGGCTCCCTATTTATTCTTTTGGATTTTAAAAAAAAAACAGTATATCATTTTGTGAAAGTATTCCGTTTCCCCAAAAAGTTCGCAACACGTGTTTTGTTAACATATATATGTTTGAGGTGACGGACTAGCTATCGGTTTAAAAAAAGTGTTTAAAAATCAATTTTCAACACTTGTAATCGGTTTTCCATACGAACACATATTGGACAGTTCACATTGGACTAGACAGAGTGATGTGTGGTCAACTCAATTGTTTTTAAAATATGGCGATTAACGTATCGGATTGTCTTTTAGATAGTTGCTGTGTATGTTTGCTTTATTGGGTTTAACGTCACATTCAATGGTATTTCACTCTGTCTTCCTTAAATACATTGGAAAACCGAAAAACAGCTTCGTAAACAGGTTACAAAGGTTACAGGTTATCGTATAAATCTCGTATCCATTCGCGATTGCGACTTAAATGAAAGGCATGCCTTTCTTTCAGACAACACTTCTACTGATTCATCTATACCAGCTCACAGCATATGGACACGGTCTAAAGAATAATGTAGCGCATACGACATTAAATTGCCATTTTGACTGTCCATGCCACTGTTACAGACAATGTATATCTGGCTCAAATACAGCTTAGTACAAGGAAAACACGAGTGTAGAAGAGAATTTCCAATTGTTGTACATTTCACATGGACTCCAGTGATAAAAATCTACTAAACGATTATAAGACTCTCCGTCTGAAGTATATTTGAGTTTATATGCTATACTCTATCAGTTTTATCTCCCCAGTCTATGGGAATATGTCCCAAGCACAGCCTTGCTATCTTTACAAAGCACTGGAGGAACAGTATTTTTCCAACATGATATGGTTGTATTGATGTGCATGTAAAGTTGTGGAGTACTATGTCGTCATATAAGTGAAACACATAAGTGAAACACCCTTGAGCATTACAATATCAGCCAATCAATCAATCCAATAATAAACATAACAATGTTGAATTCCTTGTCTTTTTTCCCTTAAAATATCATTCTTTCTCTTGATTTAACGCTATGTTATATTGAGGGCGACTTACGCCAAAGGGATATTATTGTCTTGTTGGTTTATCCAATGAAAGATTCTATCCAACCAGACGTGACTAATCGATGTCTGACGGAGACCAATCTGTTAGTATTAATTTTATCGACTAGTCTGTCCATCGAACAAGTACATAGGTTAATTAATCATACCTTAACAAAGTACTGTTTAATGATAATAAGTATCGCTAACAGATCGACAGGGGATTAATCGATTAGCCGTAGTGCTTTAATGACACAGTTCAAAGGCTAAACCGTTGACAGGCGGTCGGATCAAAGCGATATGTTATAAGGATGGCATGTTTACAATGTAAAAGGATTGATTTTTTCCATGTCTTTATTCTACAGTTATCAAAAGATATTTGCAGTTTAATTATGAGAAAGTCAATCTTAATCCGCTTTATGCTATAAAATATCGCCCATTACAAGCTGTAATATCCAATACTATACCTTTGAAATGTTTAAGTTCCTCGTCAAAGGTTTTTTCGTTGTTGTTCGATTGGGGTTTAATGTCGTACACAAGGGTATTTCACATGGATATGACACCGATAAGAACCCTCGAAAAAACCACCCTCGCGATTGCCGAGCTACACCGTGTTACTCACCCATATACCTGATGGGCGACAGACGGACTCGAACCCGCGGGAAGACACCTTAACCACGAAGCCACTGTCACGGGCACTCCCCAAAGAAGACAAAGTATTACTGCGCCAATAAACTGTTTGGGTGTGAATTAAAATGGTTACGTCATTTCCGGGATATAATCGAGAGCGACAAGACACTGTTCTGGCCAATCGGTGTCCTCGTTACGGGTTTATGTGAAATTATGTATAGCAACTGGTCAATACGACTTACAACGTTTATTAAGATTCCAACGAGATCCCTGCTAATTTTAAACCTATGCGCAGGACCCATTCTTATAATTTTACCGTGAGCCCAAAGACGACCACTCTGGTCTTTTCAGGTAAAACTACCCGTTTTATCGAGCCACGTTTGTAAAGGCCGACAAACTTGCCAGCTAGCGTTTAGTTTATTTAAACTGACATTAGTTCTCTACCAAGGGGGCCGGACACGATTCTGTTTTACTAATGGCAGAGTTGAGAAAACTATTCACTACTAGCGCATCTCCCTGTGCTATTTGTTTAAGTCGACTGCAGTCAATCGCCTTTTTCATATCGGAATATCAGCGACAAATATCTGGAGCTAAACTTCACTCAGTCACGATAGACCGAACTCTACCAAACGGTCTCTCAGGCTGGTCAGAGGTTGATGACTAGGCCTGTCGAATAATGGTCGCTGAAGTGTGAATGATATTCCTCAGCCAGTAAAGTCGATTATGTTACTTGGATACATCGACGTGGTATATTGTCAACCGTACGTCTGTTAGATCCAGTTCAGAGTTCTTCAATTAGCATTGTGATATTAGACTGAAGGTATTCCAGGTGGCGACCAGATGGGGCAGAAATCACTACATATGCTCTAACACACGCTTGGCTTTAAGGGAAGAAAGAGAGAAACAAGCAATCATGTTACTGGCAATAATGATGACCAAACACGCAACACAACTGATTCAAGAAGTGACTGAAATTCCACATGGTTAACAAATTAGGTCAATTTTAAAGGGAAAGACAACTGTTTTTCGACCTATACTTATTCTTTTTATTGCATATAATCAAAGACAACCATCTCTATTGTACTTGCAATCGAAGTAGCATAGCATAATTAGGTAATTTAAAAAGCGGAACTGACGTCTTTGTTCGTAAACACAGTAGTTATGTCATCTAATCGTGGCTGTCCCCTATTGCCTGCACTGGTGGATGCTTTCATATAAAGCCGAAAGTGAGGGTTCCGTCCCCAAGCGAAAGAAGAACAACAAACAACCGCTTGTACATATCAACCTGGTACTAAAAACCGGATTTTTTAAAACCGCATGTCATGCTAAACGTATGGGTTACTTAAAGAGCTATTTTGATTATATACAACAGATTAACATTGCACTTGGATGACCAAGCTTGTGTATACGCCTTGTTGTTACAGAGGCCTTCCAATGGATCCATAAGCAACAGGCACACTAATGACCGACCGTGTTTTCGAACAATGACGTCAGTCCGGCCTGTTAAATTATTTAAATAACGGCTATGCTTACACGAATGTAAGTGCAATACAGATGTTTGTCTTTGAAAATATGCAATAAAAATAATAAGTTAAGGTCGAAAAACTGTTGTCTTTCTCTTTAAGAACCATTTTGTTTTTAATTTAGGTCTTTCTAGACGCCTCAGGATTTATATCCATTTATTTTAAGTAATAAATTCTAAGTTAATGAAAAAATGATTTCGATTTCCAATCACAAATAGTTCCATTTAAGCCCTTAAATAATGAATATTTTGGATATTAATGGGATTATCGCTGCTGACTTAGTTCCCCATCAAATGTACACATTTATAATCCTAAGCAACCAAGCTTTCCGCAAAATATATACTCACATAATATTCCGACATACCTTCTACATCATAATGACCTTACACACATTGTTATTCTCAAAATCAACCCAAGGTTCCAGCTAGACCGTAAGGCGCTATTAAACGAACAGTTTATATGTTCCCACTGATGCATCGGCTGCAATGAAATAGATGGGCTATAGAACAAATGACTTGTAATGAAGCTTGCACTCAAATCTTACTGCCAAAATGACAAAACGTGATAGCATGTGTTACCAAAGATAAGATTGTAAGTGAAAATTACGCGGTATATTCTTGTGATACTGAAACAGTTTATCTGTATAACCAGCACAGCTCAAACACCGATGATCTTGGTCAAAGTCGAAATGTCGGAATGTTTTTGTTTTTTTGTAGCACACGACATTAATGGCAACGAACTGTGATTGTTTAGTTGAATCGTCCAACTTAAACAGGTACATGAACATGGGCCTACATATAGTTATTCTGTTCTAATATCGGTCGATTCCAAGGAGACTGTTGCCTGTTTTTAAGTCCAATCTACTTTTTAATTAACTCTAAATAAAACTCTTGCGTAAGTATATTATTTACGTAATTGTCTTGAAGCGATTCCATGTCACGGGGCGTGCCCCCAGCTTGTGTTTAACAGGCAACCGGGTCCCTCAAAACAAACAGACCAAAACTTCCCAAATTAGTCAGAGATATGCTGCGACATGTGCTCGGTAGAAGTTTCTATAGACACAGGTTCAATACCACGTTCTCATGTCAATCATTATCAGAGAATGTAAGACTTAGTCACGGGTGTCCGAGATTGCAACGAGGAACACTCTAACCGGGTCATTCCAATCACTGAGATAGTTCTCCCATAATGTTATTGGCAATTTTGACTTGTAGCTATTGTTTACTTATCTCACCAGTTGTAACAAAAGTTCCCCAATATATAGTGTTATTGGCAATTTTGACTTGAAGCTATTGTTTACGCATCTGACCAGTTGTAACAAAAGTTTCCCAATAATAATAATGCCATTGGCAAGTTTGACTTGTAGTCAAAAGTTGTAACAAAAGTTCCCCAAAAATGTTGTTGGCAATTTTGACTTGTAGCTTTTGTTTACTTATCTCATCAGTTGTAACAAAAGATATCCAATAATGAAATTGGCAATTTTGCCTTATAACTATTGTTAACTTATCTCACCAGTTGTAACAAAAGATACCCAATAATGATAGTGGTACTTCTGGTTTGTAATGATTGGCCACAAACCTCTCCAATTGTAACAAAGGTCTCCATTTTTATTATTAGCAAACCGGGTTTGTAATTTTTGTCGACTTATCTGGCATATAAATTGTTTAAATATCTGCGAATTGTATAATACTATATAAAACGTTAAGCTATGTGTTTAACCAATAATAAAACATAAACGAAAGAAAACACATTCGTGTGGATAACAATGTCGCTAATTGTTTAGTACGATATTTCGGTGTCGATTCTTACACCGATCTCAAATTGAAAAAAATTTGTCAATATACAATCATTTTCATCGAAGACACCAGTAATTGTCTGTTTGTTATTCCAACCCGAATGGCCTTATAGAATTTAATTATATCGAACTGATCCGTCAATTATAATGTTTGCCTTAAAAAGACATAAAGACAGCCCCAAGGTAGATAAATAGTCAAACGTATCTTTCAAGTCTCTTAAGTAAATATAAGCGAAATGAAATAATGATTACTTCATGGTGGTGTTCTTTCTGATCAAACTATGAGGGATTGAGGGCTTCTGTTGAATAGATTAATCTCAGATGAAGACCAAGTCAAGAACCCCCATTTTATTTGCACTGGAACGGATCGAAGCTAGCGCAATATGGATTCAACCTTTTGACTGACGCGAGACGTTTGGGAAAGAATGTTCGTTGTCACTTTAAAAGTTCCTCAACTTTTCTCACAATTTTGTCTCGGTTCTTGGGATATATTTGTGTGTTTTTCTGATTGGGATTTAACGTTATACTGAAAGGGTATTTCACCTATATGTCGATTGATTGTTCACTTCTTATTCTGCCTGGAGGAAACCAAGGGCCTAGATTGTAAAAGCAACCAACGCGATTGTCAGGGTTACTTCGTGTGGTTTTCATAATCGCAATTTAGACAACAAGACCAAGCACATTGGCGGCAAGCAATGTTGTGGCTTTGTCAATATAATTCGGTAATGAAATAACAGGTTTTTGTTTTCGTTTAGTAATGCGGTCTCTAGAATCTGATTTTCCGTACCATTGGAAGGTATATATACATTTAACGACATTCTTGATTTCAACGAAAATTACGAAAAATCATGTAAATTATGTATAAATTGATTGATAGATTGGTGTTTTACGCCATGCTTCGGGGTATTTCGCTTATAGGACGGCGGTGTATTCCAACAATAATTGACACTAGCACAACCAAGATGTGAAGTCTTTCCATACTGTTGGAAAGTTAATTTTCTTTCAGTGCTAAGTAAAGACAGATTTCTACTCTTCAAACAAACTGCCCTTAGCCAGAGGGCAATTGTGTTTAAAACAAACCGTTCGAAATTTTGCATTGTTAACTGCATACCTTTATTAAAGTTTCCACAATCTGTACATATGGGTATGTATTAAAATTCTACCATTCAATTTGACACGAAACTCGGGTATTTCATCGTTCTGTTGGCTTCTGATTGCGCCAACGTTTGTAATCAATCATTGTTTATAAGTAATCTAATGATTAGATTTACAGGGTGAACTGGCAAATCGGATTATACATCCAGAATACAGATAATTGGTTGAATTAATTGTATGTTATCTGATTAGGAAAAACAATTGACAGCACATTCATATAGAGTAGATTCCAAATGGAATCGTGTGCCAACTCTATGTGCCATATAACTATAGTTTGATCCCAACAAGGTTTTTGTTTGTTTATTTGATTGGGTTTAACGTCGTACTTAAGGGTATTTGACTTATATGACGACGCATTGTCCACTTCACTCCGTTCTTTGCTGAATTACGGTGGAAAACCAGTAGGAAACCTCGTAAAAACCTCGACAAAATATCCGCACTGACAGATTCATAAAGTTTTATGTGATCTACTCAGCTAAAAGAAATGAATAAAAAAAAACACCCTGCGATAGTCGGAGCCTTGTCGTCCACCTGCAGGTGGACAGACAGACACGAACCTGTGGACGATACATCGACGCTAACTACTAAACCACGACCGCAGGACGA
The DNA here is from genome assembly GCA_030265115.1 of Mopalia vespertina. Lineage (NCBI taxonomy): Eukaryota > Metazoa > Mollusca > Polyplacophora > Chitonida > Mopaliidae > Mopalia > Mopalia vespertina. The sequence continues at coordinate 3,188 of JAQQZZ010052813.1, read as the reverse complement.
TCTAATACGAAGTGGAGAAGCTGCATTATATGTTCTTAGTATCGGCGCTAGGAGAACAAGATCAAATATCAACTAATATCACAGAAAGGGTGATTTGCATTTACAGCCTGGTGAAGATAGGGGCTCCGAAGCTCATCCATTACAAATAAAGTTATTTCTTGTTATAATAATAAGCAAATGGCAGTCTGAATAGAAAAGGTAACACAAACAACGTACCTTACCAGAACTTATTAAACTCTACACGTGTCCAGCACTCCTAAGTCCTATTCATTTCCTGCCCAGCATTTGGGGGTAGTTGTAGCAACCTTGTCCATGGTGTGACAGTTACCGAAGATCAACTACCGAATACTGACTTCAACAGAGGCATAGCTGATTGAGTGTACAGCGCAGTAAGCCCATGTGATTCCATTCCGTTTTAAATATAAATGCTAGCTTAAACAGACCTTAGCGCCAAAAACAGGCTCAATTTAATTATAATTCCAGAAAAGAAAACAAAGAACGAACCTCCTGACTTTAGTTATTAATTGCACGGACACTAAACAAGGGATCGTACCGCTTAAATCTCAGCACGAAGTTTCCAATTGACAATACGGCAAACCTGCTCAGCTGTTCGCTTCAATATCTTTCCTTTTCAGCACACATGTAGATTTCTGCACTATGAACACAACGTATATACAAACTACTGAGATAGATAATCATCTTTTAACAATAATCCTTTGCCATAATCCATTTAAACAAAATTAAGCAAGATGTACACAGAATCTTCTTGTTATCAAAACAACACACACTAAACATGATTGTGTTTCAGAAGACACCAACTTGAAGCAGTCAGCTGTGGTTTTCTGCTTAAAACTATCCACAGTTAGCGTTTCTCTCCTGGTTTGTTCCGCTGGTGACCACGTTGAAAAGGTGGATAGGTGTCACTTTGTGGCATATATGATCAGCGGCTGACCAGTGATTGACAGCCGGGACTAAACCGCACTCGGTAATGATATATTCTCAAATATCTTCTGTAAGTTGTCCAGATTGCTTATAATCATGCCTGAGGCGGATAATGATCTGCGGCCTGTGTAGAATCTCCCCCAACCAGTCAGCCAAGTCGATATTTTACTTGGTAAAGTCGATGATGTATACTGTCTGCGGCAAATACTGTTCGATCCACCTTCAGAATTTTCTCCACAACTTGAGTTTCGATTTTTTTTTTTGGAGACTGGTCTGACAGCCACCGGATGGGGTCAGAAACTTCAATCCATGTGTTTCCAAACGTGATATCAGAAAACCTAGCTACCGAGTTTAAAGGCTTCAATTCGTGTAATTACCCTACATCGAGATTTGAAGTAGGGTTCAAATCATCAATTTAGTAGATTTACCGACTTAATACAGGATTATCTTTTAGGCATAAAAGATAAAGCATGGTGTGATGAGCGATTGATCGCAAAAAATATTCCTCAAGCGGTCCCCATTGGCTGATTTATTGACAAATAAAAAAGATAGCAAAAATTTATATCAATAAAATTCATAATTTTGGCGGGAGTAAAGCCAAATGGAGAACTTGTTCTATCCCTAACATGTTGACGTCGAAATCAAACTTGACGAAACGATAATATCAAATATTACTTTATTGTTTTAAGTTCAAATGTAATTTTTTCCTTTCTTGGACGAATATATTTGTGTAAGGAGTTCCTGCGAATGCTATCCAAATAGCTGGAAGACTTAGCGTAACTGTACAAAGACGACAAGTCAAGGAATAACAAGCTTTACATAACACAAGTATTGTCTCCTGAGCTGGAGATGAGCATCAGATGTTGACTTTACCAGGAATATTTTCTTACATGTGACAAAGAAATCAATAGATGTTTCATGAAACCCAAAATAACTCTATTGAGCTTAGCATGAACAGTTGTTTGTGTTCTATTGATCAGCTATATTCACACTCTTATAGTTGTGTAAATAATGTCAGGTATCTGCCCTTTTGGTTCAATAATCTTACATTAACAGAAATGAAAACCCTTTATGTGCAGAATTATAAATTACCAGAATGATTAAGAATGCATCCGTCGGAAAATAATATTTTGATGAGTTACATATTTGTTTTGTTTCTAGCGTAAGGGTTCGAGTTGTCTAATTGTCTTATTGTTGGGAGATTTTTTATGCGCATGTCCAGACCAGCATATCAATAGTACAATAAAACGTATTGTATTATATATATTCTTCACAATTACTAACTAACGGACAAGTATAAATGAAACATTATGCTACAAATTGGCACACCATTTTGAACAGAAAGAATTAGATTAAAACCAAAACAAAAAACGAGACTGCAAGTAGAGATTTCATATTAGATTGATTGATTGGTGTTTTACGCAGTACTTAAGGGTATTTCACTTATATGACTGTGGTTTATGTCAACAATAATTGACACCATGCACAACCATAAACTGAGAAATGTTTAGATAATTTTTCGAAAGTTAAGATTACTTCAGTGCTAAATGAAGACGGCATCGGTACTCTCCAAACAAACAACCCTTAGCCAAAAGGATACAAATTAGAAGTCCAATTACATTTAAATTGTAGAAAAATTGATTCTCACAAGCGATTTTGTGTTGAGGATGGGAATTTCTAATCTTGTCAAAAAATTAGAACCGCTTTGTGTTGCCCCTTATAGGTCTGAAGTGACCAGACCAGGACAACAGTCTGTCTCCAACCACACGCAGGACGGACGCAAACGGGTCAACTACTGCTTTCAGTTTTAGAACTGATCGGCAGAGTTCGTTAACAGCTTCCACAGAATGAAGTCCAAACATTTACGAAAACACAGCCTGGGCCTTTAAAGCATATGATATTTGCAGAAGCTAATGGTATGTATGTAAGACAGAATAGCTTAATGTCACATCAGCTAAGCAGACACAGACATTATCTTTTCTTTTCGGGATGGCTTCAAAGCGGATGGATTTCTTTGTAACAAAAGGCAAGTGTACATCGTCGGTAATTCTGTGCGTTTATTTCCTCCCCTTGTCACCCAAGGACTAGCAAACTGAATGAACTCATTTCACTATAGGTAATGTCACGCAAAACACAGTACGGGAAATATCAGATGTATAATAAAAGAATAACAAGCTGAGTAGCTAGCAGGTCCACCACTAGAGGCTTTTTTTAAAAATATATGCTCATAATCCCAGTCAAATCAC
>JAQQZZ010052802.1:0-10028 GCA_030265115.1 Mopalia vespertina | reverse complement strand
CTGTATATTGTGCCAGAGTGTCAGTATACTGTGACATTATGGAGTGTATGGGTGTCTGTATATTGTGCCAGAGTGTCCGTATACTGTGACATTATGGAGTGTATGGGTATCTGTATATTGTGCCAGAGTGTCAGTATACTGTGACATTATGGAGTGTATGGGTGTCTGTATATTGTGCCAGAGTGTCAGTATACTGTGACATTATGGAGTGTTTGAGTATCTGTATATTGTGCCAGAGTGTCAGTATACTGTGACATTATGGAGTGTTTGAGTGTCTGTATATTGGGCCAGAGTGTCAGTATACTGTGACAGTGTGTAGTGTCTGGCTAAATGTCGCCAAACAGTCACAGTGGCCACATCAGCAGAGTCATTAGAAAATCTTATAGAGGATTTTTATTTACAGAGACTGTTCTTTTCCTGGATAACATAGATGATATCTGCAACCACAGTCCAGAGGAAATGAAGGAGTTCTTCAGAAAAATGTTACATCTTAAAACAAAAAAGGTATTTATTTGACTAATTTTACTACCAGCTTTGTACATATAAATTCACATTATAACAAAGATAAGACAAAAGAAGTTAGGTTTGTTTTCTTCAGATTTCTTGACAGTTTAAACTTAAAATGAGTTATGAGTTAGAACTCAAGTTGCATTGTTGCATTTTTTTTTAAGTCCCATTAACCACACTGAAGTAGTTAAATCAAACATTCGGACATTATATTCGTCTGCATCTTTGCTAGCCAAGAGTTTCATTCCGAGCTACTCTGCATTACAACCCTTGACGGATTATTCCCATATAAACGCACTAGATTGGATGTGTGGGAACTTCTACGCAACCAATCATTTGTCATGTTACAAGAGGACTCTGCTAGTATAAATGACAGCGATCGTCAATAATGGAAGTGGGCAGTCTATGTTCGTGATATTCAACTTACTCAATGAGAGTATTGCATAAGTACCCAACCATACAGACACCAACTCTCCATATATACGCCAATAGTGTTTTACAAAGTTAAACAAATTGTCAAAACTAGAGTATAACATTCAACATATGTTATCAGAGCTTTAACTTGAAACATGGTCATTTTATCAGCTTCCTGTTGTATTATATAATCTCTTATGCAGAAGAATATAAATCTGTACCATATATATGTATATATTTTTGAAACTTGAATACTTAGGATTACATATATGTGAATGTGGTGAAAATCCAATAAATTTTTCAAAAAATATTGCAAAATGAGTAAATGTCCACAGAAAAAAATAGACTACATTTGTAATGGTTTATTTCTCGAAGTGCAATAACGATAAGACTCAATAAATAAGTTGACCGAGTAGAATAGTCCTTGAACTAGTAAATGGTGCCTCATTTTAAAACAAATTATATTAGAACAATCCTAGTGGATTGTTTTGTCTATCACACCTTGGAAAGTCTTATGAGAAATGAGGCACCGTTTACTAAATCGCATTGTGCTCTTTACAATGGTACAAATTTGAAGTTTCTAACATGAATAGTTTTCTAGAATTAGGCCTTGGAAAATGTAGAGTCTGCTTAAAAGTTGAACTGCAGTGCCAGAAATAGGCAATTAAAGTTTTGCGACTTGAATATATGATCAAGGGAAAACAAAATTATAGGCTTGAATTTAACTGGTTGTAATTCGAATTTCAAATTATTTTTTTCACCGACATAAAGTTTGAATACCTAACTTTTAATCCAAGCGATAACAAAAATTGGTTCATTGTGAGCCCAAGGGGTCCAGTAAGACCTTAATACCTTCTCTGAGGTACAGAGAAAGCTCAGGTGTAAATTTCAGTCATCAGGAATTTTACAGCGTTACTCTTGTCCCTTTGTCTCTTTTTTACTGGGGAGGGTTGGGAGGGAGCTTCCTGTTGCCTTGGTTCTGTTGGAGCTAAGGGGCAGCGTGAAGCCAATCTGTTTAAGATGTCCCTGTATTGCGTCCTATAATTGTCCTGTCTTGTCTTTGATTTTTTATGTGAAACACAAGTCACCTCCCTTGTACTGACTGTTGTTGTGCGTTTAAATGTGAGAGTTAGCTTACGGGGCAACATTTTGGTTAGGAATGACATTTTTTAACTAGAATCTGTTCTGGCTAAATAAGGATCAGCCCCAAAAGTAAAGGAAATTTTGCCATTTTATTGTCTGGGTTTAATATTTTCTTTTTATGATTTTAAGGTGAAGCTCATCTGGACAGTGCAGCAAAGTCAGCTGAAAAATGAGCCAAGTTTGTCTGGCCTTAAGAATGTGCTCTCCTTGGAAGTAACTTCATTGGATAAAATTGATGCCAAAAAACTGTTCCAGTCTGTAATCCCAAATAACATTGTACGTACGTTTAAAATGAAATATTAACTCTCTATGCATTATTTAAATATAAGTTTCTATGGTTAAGAAATTGTTCAAAGCCGCGAGTTTCACAAAAATGAGGCACTGTAAAACTCTGCATTCTTACGTCTGATTTATTTCTTATATACCTATGCTTCACTTAATTACTACTCAGTGTGGTATTAATTGAGGGATGCTAAGAGTTTAATTGATTGAACACACTGGCTATTTTCTCCAAAGCAGTGGACCTGTTATAAAGGTTCTGGTGGTTTGAATATGGAGACCAGTGTGCCCATCAAGTTGGCCTGAATCTTAGCATGTTATCAACAGAATTTACCACCTGTAATGATAAGTCATTTAAGAGTAACTTCCCCTTGATACATCTTTTGTATTGAAGTCCATAAACGGCCTCTTCACTATAGAGTGCCTTTAATAACAGCTATAAGTTGTGTTGTGTCAGGATTATAAAGTTAAATGTAATTAATTAACAAGACATGAGCCACTTCATCTTTGTCCATGTATGGTATGTAAGTTATACTCCGCTGCCATGGGCATAGTCGGGCTGTCTTTACTTTGTTTTGTTTTTTTAAATTTTACCATCTCGTCCTGTCTCAATAAAGGGTAGTCTGTTCTAGATAGAGACATACTGGGTAAACTTTGCACTGGAGGACCTTCAATTTTCCAACTCCGCAAAGCATGTCACATTTTATTATAGGATTTAGTGCGTTGATACTCTTGAAGCTAACTTGAAGCGGCAACATTTAGCCGATATGTTAGTGATGTCTTTGCATTCTGTCGTGTGATTGTTCTGTCTTATGTTAGTTTGTTGCCAGTGATGTCAAGGGTAGTTACCTTCATCCATTGGGCTGGCACGCTGTCATGTGAGTTCAATAACATCAAGTTAAATCTCAATCAAACAAACAAATAAACATCTCACACATCAACACAACTCGAGTTTCTTTGTGAGAAATACGATAACATTGTTTATTATTCTTTCTGTTTCAGTCTGGAGCATTTGATGCAGATGGTATACTGCCATTTTGTCATGGCTGCCCATTGTTCATTAAAGCCGTGGCCACTCAGTTATGTCAAGACACAGTATCAATGCTGAAAAGGCATTGCTTTGCTCGACCAGATGACCCTTGCTCTTCGTTGAGAACAGTTTTTTACTGTTTACATGAGGAGTTGAAAATATCACTCGTGAAGCTGTCTGTTTTGGATACATCCTTCGATGCGGATATGGCTTCCAGTGTGCTTAAACTAGGGTCTCGGTTCCTGGCTAAGACACGCCTCAATAATCTGGCACAGATCATGCTCATTCAGACTGATGAAAACAGTTCCGAATTGACAAGATGTGTCGATAATGCCCGGTACTTTCTGCACCCGCTTGTCCTTGCGTTTCTACATGATATTTGCTCTAAGGACAGTCATAAAGATTACCACCAACTCCAGCAGCAAGCTCAACACTCTTTTTTTGAACATGTTCAAAAACATATAACAAAGTTAAGCAAAGAAGATTGCTGGTGGCTTGCCCACATGAACAATGCTCAAGTTCATTATAGAAAGTTCCTTCACTTCTCTACTCAAGGTTCAATCAAGATGGCAGAAAAGGAAGAAAATGTGTTCTATGAAAAACTCTGTTCTGAGGCTGCTTTGACTGTTAACAAACAAGAACAAGAGAATTTTCTGACTCGGCTTGGTAACGATACTAACTTTAAATTTTCTCCTGCAAGTTTTAATGCTAATGTTCAGCTTGTTCTTCTGCATTTGCGTGAGGGAGATTCACATTTTGATGATGCAAAGTCAGTTTTAGATAAAATAACTGATCAAGTGGAAGAAGTGAAAGGCCAAAATGGCAAGACCAAAAACAACTTGTGTTTAGCAAATTACTATTATGCTAAAGGGCTACTATTGATTGAGGAATCCAAACGTGAACCTGAAAAAACAAAGGTTTTGAAAGAAGCTCTAGAAGATCTCGAGGAAAGTTTAACATATATATTAAAAGCAAAACATGTCCATGTTTCTAAAAGATCAAACATACTAAATGGAATTGGAAATGTTTATTTTGCCATGGATAATTATAAGGAGTCATTTTATCACCACAAAAAAGCATATGATATCATAAACCAAGCCCAGCATCCCTGCCACCATTTTGGCCTGTCTTATTTATATAATATGGCGAAAGCTCTGTTTGAATGGGGTATGAAGCTACAATTGGAAAGAGCAAGTAAAAACCAGCTGTTAGATAAATTCGAGGAAGCCAAGAAATATGTCCGTATTGCTGTTATGGAGAAGAAAAACTCGTTGTTTAAAAGTGACATAAACAGTGGACGATCCTTGGAGCTGAAGGCAAAGATTCACCAGAAATTGAAGGAATATGATGATGCGGAGATAGAGGCTCGTGCTGCCTTCAAAGTATGGAGGAAGATAATTAAACCACCCAATGAGAAGTTCATCGACACTTTAGCTATTCTTGGGCAAATTCAATTTATGAAAAGTATAGGTAAGATTTAAAGTAACTGCTGTTTCCCAGCAGCTCAACTAACCTAATGATTTGAGCATGCAGTGGGTTCCGGAAGAGTACACAGTCACATCACCATCATTAGGTTAATTGTATGGTTTAGGCAAAAGAAATGCCCTGTGAGCTGCCTCTGCAGAGGCTTGTATTGTAGGTTGAACAAAATGAATCTTAATGATTTTAGCACACATTGTGTTTAGGCTGAACACATGGTTTGTTCAGACTGAAAACACAGTGTAGTTTCCCTCATTAGGTTAATTTTTGGTGCACCACATGCAGTTATGTGTGTCTTGGGTGGACTGCGGGGTGGGGGGCATATTATTTAGCAATCTCTGATTGCTTTTCTCTTGTTATTCTTGTTGACCAGAAAACCTCTTATGTATATAACTGTCAGGAAGGTTAAACACCAGTCAAGAAAACAAAACATTTGACACGATTTGCTAATTTGCTAAGTGTCATTTCCACTAAATTGTTGCATTTCAGTCTGGTACAAGCCGAGTACTGGCATGACCCACTCAATGAAGCTGAGTACAAATCCAAGAGTGTCTTCCTGGCTGACCTCAACCAGGAAAATGTAAGAAGTTTGAAATTACACAAAAAAAGGAATGTTTTAAATACATGTACAATGGATGTGCTAACATCCAGAGATCCAGAGATATTGGTTATGAGACTTTGTACCTCTGTGCTGTTCACTTTATGACTAGTACTACTGTCATAAACTACCTTTATTCATAAAGTAGTAACATATGGTTCGAAGTTGACTATTGGCTATGTTTTGCACTACTTTCTCTTGACTGCAGCCTGTATAAACTTGATCCAAAGTTGTCTTCCTGTTTATAAACTTTATGTACAATTAATTGATCTTTCAAGGGGTAGGAAAACGGTTGTTCTATGTCTAGACTAGACAAGATTTGATACCAATAACTTGCGACATGGGCTGTTCCTGATATTGATATTATGTCTAATACAGCTAAAGACTGCTGCATGAAACAACAGTCCTTGTGATGGTCATAAATAGCAAGAAAACTAGATAATATTTATTCTCTATATACCTAATCACCATGTCATTCTCAGGTCCGAAATGAAACACAGAGAGATAACCTGTTAAGACTAGCCAACCTGGTTTTGGTCCAATTTCTCAAGGATACAATGGTTGACCCCAAGGAGAGTGAGGTCAGTAACCAATATTTACTGTGTCCTTTTTTAACATTATCAATTGCCAGGAGATATGCATGCATTTATTGTCATAAATTGGAATATTCAAAGATTCTGGTTTCTAGTTTTAAGGAAAAATTCTCTGTTGAAATGAAATGTGGCAAATAGAACTTGTTAATATTAATTGACAAAACTTAACTTATTTTGCAAACATGTAATATACAAACCACCCATTCCATCTATACGACATTGCCTTATAGCATGTATTCTTTCTGGGGGCATTCATTACACATATAACTGGGTGTAAATTGGTGTCCTACTCAATTCTGTACTCTTCTAAACCGTAGTATTTCTTCTTTTCAGTGGTTTGGTTTCTACAAGCCTGGTCAAGCCAAGGAGTTATTCACACTATGGGAGAGCCCACTATACCAGCAGGTAATCAACAAAACCAAACTGTCCAATTATATCAGTATTAATTAGACATTTTAGGATTATGGTGTTTGAGGCACCCCTTTTGTTACTGGGAGAAACATGGATGTCTCTTTCCTTTTCCAAAGCACAGTTCATTCCAGATACAGCATGCTATTTTTAGCTTGAAGTCCTCCTCCATTGTGTGAGTGAGTACAGAGTTTTGACGCCAGTTAACCTATCTGACATCCTCAGTGACCATGTTCACTTTTTGTTTGTGCTACATCAGCCTTTATTTGATTGGCTCAATGGTATCAAGTACAAGGCTTGGACCACACTGGAATTATGGGGGCGTTATTTTCTCACGTTGGACTAATGTTATCCATATCTAAAATTACAGGTGTGTGATTTTGCTTGCTGTAGTTTATTATTATAAGATACTGTAAACATTCCAAACATAAAAGCTAATAATTTTTGTCTTTTTCTACGGTGTACCTGGTTAGTGATTTAATCTTATGTTTGTTAACAGGATTGGTTGGGTCTAAAAGTTCTGAATTCCACTGGGCGTCTTCACTTCCTAGGATCAGACACGGACCATCTCAGGTTTGAGGAAACCTGGTTTATACAGAATATTATTCAAAAATTCCTACAGTGAAAAGTGAATTAAATGACGGCCAGTTTTATTTAAAATAAATAATCGAAATGGGCCAAAGAAAAATAATGAATATGTTCCAAATGAAAAGATGGATTAAATCTTTTTTTATACTTTAGATATTCATATATTTGTATTACATTTGTTTTTATAATTTGTTTTGTCGATCAGTGAAACTGACAACTAACCTTTTTATTCATACATGTAATTAACCACAATGAAATAAATTATTAATATACAAATTTGTCACTGATTTGTGTATTGTGTTCAGTAAATGGGATTGTGTTTGAAATACAATATATTTTTGATAGGAGATGTAAATATTTAAATATTCAATGGCCTACTTTATACATTTAATACACCCAGTCCTAAATATTGTACAGGATCTCTGGACAGAATGTTTCCAAATTGCCTTCAACTTAGTTACTAAGTCTATACAATGAACATGAACAGAGTGAAGTAATGTATGAATGTTTTAGACTTTAGACATTTGCAGTTTGTTATTGAGTATGTTCACTTGTGATTCTGACATTCACATGAATTATGAATTTTATATTTTGTGTGTGCTGATAAATGCAAAAATCAAAGTCAGTAGATACAATCTATGAAAATGAAGGTCAAGTTCGAAGCTGAGCGTAATCCGTGCATAATTAGGTAACATACTGCAATCTGATTGGTCAATTCATTTCCGCTCAATATCTAGGTTAAATGTTGTCCGATTCTTGTCAAATGTACTCAAAACTAACAACATATGAAGACAGGTCAAGTTCAAAAGTCAGCAATTTCCATGCAAAATTAATACAACACTGCAATCTGATTGGTTGATATGTTTTTACTCAATATATTGCTTTAAAGTTGTCTGATTTTTCTCTAACTTACTCAGTTGCTATAACTTATGAAGACAAAGGTCAAGTTTGATGGTGACCGTATTCTGTGCTTAATGAGGTACTGTAAGCACTGCAATTTGTTTGGTCAATTCATTTCTGGTTAATATCTTGTTTAGATGTTGTGAGATTTTTTTCAAAAACTTGCCGGAAGTTACATCCTCTGTGTAAACTGTGTCAGCTGATGGTGATAATATTGCCCAAATACTATGTCTCAATTAAAAAAAACAGTTTTTGACTTGTTTAAATTTGCTTTCTGGAATCTGTTCGTTGTACATATGGTTAAGTCATATAATACAAATGATAGTAGGCAGGCGTATTATGCAATCTTCACATTGCTCTTGTTTATGTATGAACTTAATGACTTGTTAATAAAAAGCTTTGTTTCATGTTAATATGTATTGGTACTATAATGTATGTATTTTGTGAAGAAGATGTGCTGCAGACTTATTGCTTTAAAATTTTCAAAATAAACTGTACTTTTTCAAGAAACAAAATATGCATCGGAAGTTTATTTTCATGAAACAATTTGAATCCTAGAAATATTTGTCAATAGCATGTCACCATGACAATTTGAAAAAGTTTACATTTTTTTGTGAACTACAAAATCCGACACAGAACACACTTTTAGAAAATAAGGAGTCAAAATGCAAATATGTTATTTGTTTCTTTATTTAAAAACAATTATGACATAGTAAATGTAAGATGAGTGTAAATTGTATTTCGTTGCAACAGCGGAGTAGTCAGAGGACTCCTAGAAATAGACATCTTAAACCAACACGTATGCATGAGGAATAAACAGCTGAAATCTAGGCCAAGCAATTGTCTAATACTCCACTTATAAGCAAAACCACAATTTTGAAAGCTTTACACGATTATCCTGCACCTGGAATGTATTTACACATGGTCATATTGTACATTTTGAGGGTAAATGATGAATTTGGTCTTTATCCAACTGATTAGATAAAAGGATTTGATTTTTGTGCTTGCTGAAGAGTTTACTTTGTTTTTAAATAAACGTTTTCTATAAAGAGAACGACTGGATGAAAAATGCGATATAATGTTTGACTGACAGTTCCAGGTTACTAGAAATGTTCTAACATCAATCCTAATTTAAGAAAACATTTATGTTGATCATTTATGACATTTGACCATGTGGAACAACAGATCAACCATTGTACTTGAATCAATAGAGAAATAAAGTTTTCTTTACATAGATGTAAAAAAAAAAGTAGCCAGGACCACTAATACATAATCTGAGAGTTCTTAGAAATTCAACAAATTCTAAAACTTTTGTCTCACAGCTCGGCCATAAATGTCAAATTAATCACATAAATGTTATTACTGCATAATAGAACTCCTTCAATGTGGTGAGTGTTGTTATTAAATAAACTAATGTTAAACAAGACCTATGATTTTCCATATAATATACAGTTAGATATTGCCTAGACATGACACTATGACACTACAAATTCATTCTTACAAAAGTACAACTAACCCTTTTAAATTAACACTTCTGTTGACTTGCCTGTGCTGTATTCTTTTCCGCCATAACCTTAAAATTGGTCCTCTAAAATTTTGTGAGATAACCTAAAATTTGCATTTTCCCCTGGTTTGCTGATTTTTTAAATACATAAATGTGCCTTTATAAAATATAACACAAAATTGCTTTCAAATACAATCTTCATTGATAATTGGATGACAAAATGTGTCAATATCAGTGGCAAAATGCAAATCAAGCAAAGACTGCAAACAATTTTGGAAATCTATAAATAGGTCCTCCTAAATTAAGTTTGCATAACCATGGGGAAACCCCATTCTGTCCGTTCTCCCCAACAGCATAGGCCTGCATTATGGTTGTGTTGTGGTTCACTCTTTGGAAGTACACAACAGTCCTATACATGTAAGTGAAAACATTTTACCATGGCATTAATCACAAATCAATCAACCACCACTAGATTTTCCTTTCAATCAAATTAATTTAGACTTACATAAGGCGAAAATTAATATTAAGTCTGTTTCGGGTAACCCGACCGACCGTATGAAAAACCCGCCGACTTAAATCTTTTTC
>JAQQZZ010052791.1:0-10028 GCA_030265115.1 Mopalia vespertina | reverse complement strand
GTCTTTTAGAAAGTGAAGATTAACAGTATTTTCGTTATTTTGGGATAACCCTTTCTTAGTTTGAACCGATTCCAGTTAAGAAAATTTTGCAGGTTGAAACCCGTCCGGGAATCGAACCCACGACAAATCGAAGACACAAAAATTATTCATTGCTTTCAGCTTTGGGAGCTGTGTCACTCTCCTATCAGAGGACTAGTGAATGTCCGCTACCTGGACTCCAGCTGACTAACCTTCTATTTTAGTAGAAGGCTGAGTGGTCTAGGTGGCCTGCATTTACTGCTGGCGATTTGGTGCCTAACTCTGAGGGTCGTGGGTTCGATTCCAGGACGGGTTTTAACCTGCAAAATTTTCTGAACTGGAATCGGTTCACACTCAGAAAGTGTTATCCCAAAATAACGAAAATACTGTTAATCTTCACTTTCTAAAGGACACAAAAATTATTCATAATTCCTTTGTTCTAAGAGGTGTTTATGGACGGCTATATGCAACCGTTTTACCTCGCTTTAATGTTGGTTCAAACTCAGAACGTTGGGTTCCGTTATTGTGTCGTTTTGCTTCGTTATCATAGCGTACAACATTTTCTTCACAATGTCATGTCTCTCTTATGGTGGAAATGACCTTTCGTTTACTTTTGCAACCTACGCGCCATAAACTGCTATAGATGGTGGACGTTCCCGGCTGTTCTTAAAAGTGAGAAATCCGCTTAACTCACCAAACAACAACTGGCACTCGTCCAGCAGTATGTTTGTTGTTTGCTTGATTCACGTTTAACGTCGTACCCAATCGTATTTCACTTTCCCTTCTATCCGCCCAGCAGTAGAGGTAATGCAACTAGACCAACGGGCCAGCTTCAGAAATCAAATCATCCTACCTATAGACTGGGACAAGCTGTTACGTTATATGGACAGAAACAAAAACTAACGTCATAACTAAGTATAAAAGTTTTATTACGTGCTGTAGTACTTTTTACTATGTACAGAGGTCTAAATAGATGTTCGTATAACACTCTGTACATTGTAGCTTTTAGATAGCAACTGGGAACATCGTCCTCGTGTAATTATCCCCATTAAATCTAAACGGTATAAATTTAAAAATGGCTATAAATCAAATAGATGTGATAATAATCTTTTACAAGAACTAAGATTGTGTCGTCATCCTCCTTATAACATAGACTTTTCCTCGGCAAATACCAACAATTTGAAGATCAGAATTACGCTAACGAAATCGATTGAGTTGCCACTGACGTCATAAGCCAAATCACCCAATCAATTTCAGGTTATTCTGAGTGCGTTGATTGGTCATTTAACTCCAGCCCATTTAGTACACACTTTCCAAAAAGTCGTGGGTATAGGAGGCGTATTATATACCGTTCCTTATTCAAGGACACAATTAATACGACATTTTTAAAACCACAACAATAAAGTGAATGTGTGCTTTCCATACATATAAAATTAGTGCGTTCCGGTGTTAAATAGTGTATTTCAATAATACGGGTCCTTAATTCTGGACCTGAAAGATCACAAGACGTAACAACCAAATGATACTAGGCAGGTCAAGGTCATGACACAGTTGACTCGTCAACTCTGGGTCTATAATGCCACTTATTGGTATCCCATTTTCTGGACTTTTGTAAATTAAAACAATTCGAAACTAAACGTAACAGTAACAATTAACAATGCCCTGCTTACAGAATGGTTACAATAGCAAAATTTCATCACTGTGGCTATCAGCCTGTGTGAAGAAACAAATAAACCCTTAAAACAATACTGGAAAAAATGCATTTAACTGACTTTGTCCACTGATAATAATAATTTTAATAGAAAGATCGGACCCTATGTTAATGCCTTCACTCAGTACTTAATGTCTACAATGACCAGTGCGCGTATTCCTCCACTATATAACGAATTCACACCTTTAAAACGCCCAAAAAGTTACAATAATAATTTCCAGTCATTTACATTAATTTATTACCTTTTATTAAAGTTTGATTAATTTCACCCTAATTTATGTTTTATTCCAGTAATGCACTGACCAGTATATATATATATATGTATATATTACGAATGGCGAACCACGAGACATGCTTATGTACAGTTTATCGGTAGCCTTTTAAGACTGTTGTTATGTACATACGGTATCAACACCACACACTAAGACGAAGCGATATAGACACTACAACACCATTTGTATAAACCATATCACCATCTTCTCATTGACGTTTTACACGACTCAACTCCTTTGCGGATTTTTTGTGATTCAGTGATGCACTTTTCTTGGAATGTTGAGATTTCTTGTGCTTTTTCGTCTCTCCGATTTGACTGGTCGATTTCTTATGCCGTTGAACGTGGTGTTTCTTCTGTTGCGCATGCCCTTGCTTTCCATCTTTTTTCACTGTTCGCACGCGCTGATGACCGGATGTCAAATTCTCTGTAGGCCTATGTTCCTTTCTTTTCTTTCTCAAGAGTGCCTTTGCTAATTCGATATCTCTCTTGGTTAAGGTGCGTTTTTTCAAACTCTTCTTCTCTCGTTTGTGAAGTTTGTTGTTTCTCGATTTCTCCCGCTTTACTCTTGACTGAGTGGCATGTCGTTTAGTTCTTTTGACGCGCATCAATTCCTTCAGTTCATGCGGTGTGATGCTTCGCTTTTTGATATGTGCGAGAGCTTCTTTGATCAGTTCAACATGGCGTTTCTGTCTTTTATATCGCTTCAGTTCCTGGTCAGTGTCGAGACGTTTAACACGAGATAATGACTTCCCTTCACTCGCTAACTGAAAGCACACAAATAAATAACATGAATAATTCAATCTTAAAGCAGCCTCAGATATATTCCTGTTTGTAGTTAATCATTGGGCAATTGAAACAGTGACCTTGAACCCCGCAATACGCACTATACGATTATCTCAGATCTACATAGCGACAATACTAAACAGGGGAGCTAACTTAGATCCTATTTTAATCAGACTGGTAATACTAATTGGCACAATAGGATTCATATTATGGCGAAGTTCTTCACTATTTCATAAAAGTGAAGCACGTCGATGCCATATCAGGGAAAGATCTTGGACATGGCGTGAAACCCCAACCAATATAAATGCGTGAATTTAGATCTGATTATAATGAGATGGTGCAAACACAACTAAAATTGTTGTATATAAAAGTAATGGGAATAACAAGTGAATGCGAAAGACTTCCATTTCTTCGGTAGTAATGGTTTAAAGGAATTAACTATGTGTAACAATCCCACTATCACAACTTAAGTAGCTATACTGTACTATTTTTACTGAGAGCCGTTTGCCTAATCTGGTGAGTTTCGTATTGGCTATTGATGATGAGGTGATCAAAAGGAATCATTTTACATGGTTTAGGCCATGTGTTCATGTTCATGGCACATTTAACACACATGCGTAAATCAAGGAACTGGCTTACATTCAACCTCTTTGTTCTTTGTAGAGACTTCCCGACATGCAAATCATCTGGAACTTCCGCTTCCCGTTTCAGTCTCTGTGTGATAAAAATACAAGGTGAAGCATATGGGTTAATTTAAATAAAAATAACAAAACATACATATATATTCTAGTTAAGAAGGTTCTACAGCGTTTGTTGTTGTTGTTTTTCTTCATTGGGTTTTTACGCCTTGTCTCCGGTTGTTTGGCTACTAAGACAGCGAACAGTGTCAATTGAAGCAGACACAGGAAATGAACGACTTTTGTGTCAGAAATGAATTGGCCAATCAGATTGCAGTTAATTATGCATGGATTACGCTCAGCATGGAACTTGACCTTCATCTTCAAAGGTTGTAGCTACTGACTAAATTTGGTAAAAATCAGACAAAGTTTAAACAATCGACAAATCACATTACGGTATAGTAATTAATGTTGTACGGTTTTCGCTCACTGTCGAACTTGACCTCTGTCTTCATAGGGTGTAACTGTTGAGTAAGTTTGATAACAATTCGGCAACATTAATCCAAGATATTGAGCGAAATGAATTGACCAATCAGATTGCAGTACGGTACCTAATTATGCATGGATTACGCTAAGCATCGCACTCAACCTTCGTCTTCATAGGATGGAGCTAGTAACCAAGTTTAATAAAAATCGGATAAGATTTAAGCAAGATATTGAGCGGAAACTGTGACTCCGCCCGCCCGCCAACGTGAATTCCTAATACACACTGTATAATGACAGGCGTATAAAAATTATGTTTCCTTAGACTACGTCTAATTAAATGCTAAATGAATTTACTTCTTTCTTTTTTTTTATTTCATTAGGGATTACCGCCGTAATTAAGTTTATTTCACTCATATGACGGCGTGCCAGTCCAATGGCTGGAGGAAATCCCCCACGATGCCACTGGCAACACAGAAAGAAAATACAGGACAATCACAAGGTAATACAAAGACAGTATAAAACAGATCGGCTTCTCGTTGCCCCTGGGCTATTGGAGCACCGGGACAACAGGAACCTCCCACCCAACTACCCACTTTACAATTTAGGATTTGGGGGCTAAAGAACCACAAACAAAAATATAAACTATAAAATGCGTTTTCCACCTCATTGACTATAAAATTAACGTTAAACGAGCTTTCAGAAACTTGACAATTTTCTATTTTGTTATTTTTGGTCCATTTAAGATTTTTGAAAATCTATTTCAACTCGAGACAAATCGCTTTTGTGTAAATAGCATGTTTAATCCGCTGCAAAACTGCATTGAGCGTATCCTAGAAAGCGTCCACAGAAATCCCTCTTTACGATGTGTCAAAGCCTCACAAAAAGACATGACGTCATAATTTGCACTTTGCGGTCTTTATAGCTTACGTTGAACTTAACTGTCATGGCAACACTGCGACTTCAATACGGGTCGTTATGGTAACTACGTTTAACGATAGCTACTATCGCTTTGTGGGGCTCCTGGTCTAAATTGCTGTTTAAAACGAGAACCCTTTCAAATCTGACCTTTAACCATAGGCCTACTAACGCTAATTGAAGAGTAAAATAATACAGTGTTGATCGCCAATTGATTCCGAAGAAGTCTTGAAACAGGTATCTTTCCTTATAAAGGAATATATGGCTATCGGTAGTCACTTATCCCCAGCTACATTACTGTTTTTACCATGCTGATCTGACATGAATGATAACTGTAGTTTATTGATCTGACACTATTGTTTATAATTGCTGTTTACGACACAACCTAGTTGGAAATCTTGTCATTTCAAAGCCGTATAACATAACACGGAAAAGAAGTCCGGTAACAGATAGTGGTTGTTATCCCAGTGTTATGATCTGTGGTTTTGTAACAATCGGCTAATAAATAGCCTCACGCGTTCCGAAAATTTATCGACTTTTTTCATTTGGGTCACTGTGCCTATGGCAACAAGTCTCAAGAGAACAAACCAGAGTGATATTTGGATTGCAATGGCAATGAAGTCTCTGACGCCTGTAGATTGAAAACAATCCAAAGGCTTGTGGTAAACAGGGCTTTCAATACACGGTAATGTGGTGCTAAACTGCGTCTTCCAACTCTCACGTTTATATTAACCTAACATTGATCCCAGCTGTGCATTAAGCTACAGACAGACGAATCTGTGCTCTTTACCAATTTGTATGAATACAGCTGTAGATGTATTCTTTAGTAACCAATGCCAGGACCAGAATGTCTTAGAAATAAAACCACAGATAAAATTTAGATCAACAGTAATGCAGCAGCAAGGTTCGTCTCTATAAGAAAACTTAACCAGATGTATTAATTGTTCAACATACTGGTAAAAAGAGATTGGTTTCCATTGAGAAAGTAAATTAGATGTATTGTTGAATACAGTGTTAGCTAGAAATTGGTTTCCATTAGGAAAGTGAATGAGATTTATTGGTCAATATATATACTAATGCGTTTCTAATAACCACCTATATTAGATATATAGTTCAATGTACGGGTGAATAAAACTTGTTTCTATTCAGAAAATAAATTATATTTGTCGTACAATATATTGGCAAAAAACAGTCCGTCTCTAACAACAAGGCTGTATATATTCAATATACTCGTAACAAAAGGTGTGTTTCTTTTAACTGGTGAATACAAACTCATTTCCATCAAAAAAGCAAATATGATTTGTTATTTAATGCGGTTGAATAAAAAGTTAAATTAGCGAAGAAAAATATACCGGATTTGTTTTTTATATATAGTTTTTATAAACACAGTAAACGAAATTTATTGATAATAACACTGGTAAGCCATTCATTATTTTCTTTTTGACACATCGGTAACATAAATATTATCAAAGCCGGAATTCATTTATTTATCAGCACAAGTCCTGAACTCAAGCAAAACAATTTTCTCTGTAAAGAACATGCAATGAAGTACACTGACGAATCACCGATACTTATGACCTGCCATGATTTGACAGCGCAGTTTATTTTATTAAGTTGAGAAACACTAGTTCAATAATAACGTCATTTATAATTTCCACCACATCTAACCTTTAAGCTCATAGCACAGGTTATCTCGGATATCTCTCACTTATCTCCTAGCTCATCTCAGTAAATCAAGTCATTCTTATTCAGGCGTTTTGTAGAAATGTCTGAGATGGTACAACCTCTCCAGGGACCACGCTGGTAATGTTTAGGATGTGACTGACACGGGGTCATTTACACAAGTCAATTTAAACAATCAAATATACTGGGGTTTTCTGTCTGATACAATGTGACAGAAAACGAGAATTTCAATATAATGTGATTTGGTACTATTGTTTCATATTGTTTGGCATCAGTAGACTGTAAATTGATGGTTGAAAGATTATTTTAATCCAATTTGAATTATAGGTAGTACTTAATTTGTTATAAAATCCAGCTTCCTGACCAAATAATCAGATAGTGCGATTTGATTTTCTACCAATATTAAGTCCTGGTTAAATTTGTAAAATCTATATAGTCTAGTGTAAGATTGGGTTTCCTGCCAATATACGTAAGTTGGTGTACGTATGGGATTTCTATCAAAATAATCTGATGTACGACACAAGAATGTGTATGACTAGGATTTTTACCAATATAAGCTAGTGTACGATTGGGATTTCTACCAATATGAGAATGTGTACGATTGGAATTTCTACCAATATAAGCTGGTGTACGGTTGGGATTTCTACCAATATTAGAATGTGTACGATTGGGATTTCTACCAATATAAGAATGTGTACGATTAGGATTACTACCAATATAAGAATGTGTACGATTGGGATTTCTACCAATATATGCTGGTGTACGATTGGAATTTCTTCCAATATAAGATGGTGTACGATTGAGATTTCTACCAATATAAGAAAGTTGTACGATTGGGATTTCTACCAATCAGGAATGTGTACGATTGGGATTTCTACCAATATATTTTGGGGAACGATTGGGATTGCTACCAATATAAGCTGGCGCACGATTGGGATTTCTACCAGTATGAGAATGTGTACGATTTGGGATTTCTACCAATATGAGAATGTGTACGATTGGATTTCTACCAATATGAGAATGTGTACGATTGGGATTGCTACCAATATGAGAATGTGTACGACTGGGATTTCTACCGATATGGGAATGTGTACGATTGGGATTTCTACCAATATAAGAATGTGTACGATTGGGATTTCTACCAATATCAGAATGTGTACGATTGGGATTTTCTACCGATATGAGAATGTGTACGATTGGGATTTCTAGCAATATGAGAATGTGTACGATTGGGATTGCTAAATCTGATAGTACGATTATTGTTTTCTGTCTGGTGGTTAAATGAAGTTTTGTATCATTAAATTGAACATATTTACAATGTAGGTTCGTATTTTTGTCAAAGTTGTTATGTCGGACATCTTTTTATAATATTGTTAAATATTCCATTTTGGTTTGTTGTATAGTCATACAACCAAGTCAGAAACACTACAGTGAAGCAAATAAGATAATTATACGGCCTTTACAACATAACTGTCAATTATGGCTAGTTGCCAGTCCTACTGTGACGTGTGTCTCGGAGCATTTATAATTCTTTTCGAGTTGACTGCAAAGCTTATTGATGGAATACATTATAACCAAACAATTTGTGAAACTTATAAGCTATACAGTAAATTTACTTTACAAGTTAAACGATCTAGTCTATCGAAGCAGAATAGCTTAAGCCTATACCAAACAAGTATGTCTGATCCCGAACAAACACATGCGTGATCAGCAGCACTGAGACATGGCGTTTCCATGGTTGTGCGGTTACTCTGACTTAATAATAAATGATGGTTTTGCGGGTTGTGTAATACAATATAAGACTGCCACGTTAAGCTGACACGAGAAGGGTTGTTGATACGAGGCTATTGTTTGTCAGCTAGAGACAAGCCAATCCATGCTGTTAATGATCAATACACAGCCACCAGAACACAATGCAAGACAATAGATCTTGGGTTGGCTTTAAGCAGTATTAATACTTACTGTTATGGAAACAATATACCAATGTAAAATACATTAAAACTGTCTCAATCCTCTTTTTTAAATTTGTTTCTTCTTGGGAATGACAGACACTGCAAACACATCGACAAATATGGTGGACATTGTAGGACATTTCTATTCAGATTTGTTACTTGCAACAAGATCCCATCCAGCTGATAATCTGGTACCATGGCCGC
This sequence comes from Mopalia vespertina, assembly GCA_030265115.1. NCBI lineage: Eukaryota > Metazoa > Mollusca > Polyplacophora > Chitonida > Mopaliidae > Mopalia > Mopalia vespertina. Next base: position 1,385 of record JAQQZZ010052791.1, on the reverse strand, counting down.
GAGTGTAACGTATTCGAGATAACATAAACTGAGATGGAATTGCTAACAACTAGTTCCGTATTGTTCTTTCTTGTGATCAGAAATTACACGCAATTTATGATTTGGCACAAGTTGACCACCAGACAGCGGCGTGCGGTGCTATCAAAAACATCGCAATTGCAGAAGGACCTTTCGCAAAACAACCTGTTGTGATCCTGAATTTAATGCTAATGTCCATTTTGTGTTGGACCGTAAGGAAACGCAGTCAAGATTTTGAAAATTAAAACAGGGGAAACCATTTTAACTAAACCTTTGCTTTTTTCCATCAACTTTTATGATATAGTTAGGACATAATCGCAAGTTTGGGATGTGCTATATATAACTCAAAACACTTTATTGCTTGATCTAGTGTCGTAATTAAAACACCATACGCCTTGTAACCGACGCTAATGCGCAGTTCTTATTATTGTGTGTACGCGTCAAGGTGAAGGACAGATGCTGTGACATACATACTACCCATTCTAAAATAGACAAAATCATTCTATATTTCGTCGAGACGTTAACTCTAGGGACAAGACATGACAGATCAATTTGTGTGTATCTTGCGAGTACGTGTGGGTAGCCATAGAGATGACTTCATTGTCGGTGTACTATATTTTTTATTACAAAACGAAGAAGAGTGTTTGAATTGTGACTTGTCTGAGTGATTCGGTGGGAGAGAGTGCAAATGTGTTTCTACGCTACTAATTACCTTCGACCTTATTATGTTTAGTTGTTTTTTTTATTTTTTTATTTTTTTATTTTTTTTTATTGGGTTTTTAGGATGGCTGTCAGTTCAATTTTAAATTGATTTGTGATATTTACCTTACAATTCTTTCTCTAGCCCACTGTTTTGGGGTTAACAGTATTACAACGACAGCGAAAAATAGCCATTGAATTAGTGGTAGTGTTCTTCGAAAGAAAAGTGCAAACCTATCTGTGGCATATTACCTAAGCGTTTCACAGTATTGTTAGCGGATGTTATTATCGTGTCAGTTGTTAGGCATATATAACAACCCTGCATATGAATTACGAAGGGAGTATAAGTCTAACATAAAGCTGATTCAAGCTGTGTACCGGGATAAAACCACATGGGGGAACTGACAAAAATCCATAAGGCAGCTGCTGTACAGTACACTCAGTTCCCATGGTGCATATAAAAATTTGACTAACAACCTGAGGTTAAAATATTGAAATCTCTCTTCGTATTCTCTATAAACGTCATAATATATACTAATGGAAAAAAGTAACTGTGCATCACAGAAAATGGGACAAAACAAAAGATGTTTGAAAGTTATAAACCTAACCGTCAATAAACATTTAGCCAAGCATTTGTCATGAAATGTTATGTCACGTATCGCGCGTGG